>PVKS010004745.1:0-76477 GCA_004027875.1 Aplodontia rufa
GTTTTTCTAGATATTCATCCAGGGCCCTGTCTGTGGACTCCTTGGCTGGGGATTTGCAGGTTTGAGGGGGAGAATTGCTTCCCTTTTTCTTCATTTTCAGGGCTAAGGGAGTGGGCCTGTGAGTCCTTTTAGGTTATTTTACTTTGGAGATGTTGAGGAGTTTTGGGTTTTTGTCTCTTTGGTAACTTGCACTGGTTGCAGTTTGAGAAGTTGAGATCAATAACAGTCTCTCAATCTATGGTTAATAATTGCCCTTTGAGATTTCTTCTTCTTCTTTTTTTTTTTTTTTTAAGGAAGAGGGACAATGAGAGAGAGAGAGAGAGAGAGAGAGAATCAATTTTACAATTTTATTCAGTTTTTCATGGACTTTTGTTGCTTGGACACTTCATTGCATATGTGATGCTGGGGTTTGAACTCAGGTACTCGCACATACAAGGCAAGCACCGTAACCGCCGAGCCACCACTCCAGCCCTGGCCTTTGAGATTTCTAATATCTCATAAGATAAGGCATAAGAAACAGTATGAGCAGCTGATGGGTACTGCGTTAATCTGATTACTTTGTTCCTTCTAAGACTGTTACCATGTTAACTGTTAACACCTATGAGCGGAATGTTAGGATTAATAACAATCTTTGGTTACAAAACTATTAACCATCAGACTATAACTGGATTAAAAGTAACCAAGCATAATTAAATTTGGCAATCACATTGAATTCCATTCAGAACCTCCATAAAGATGAATATACGATATTTTCAGTTACTGTAAGAATATTCCAAATTACCAAAAATAAAAAATAAAAATAAAAGAACAAGCAAACAAAATTTTTTAAAAAAGGAAAGTAAAAAAGAGGAGAGAGAGACAAGAGGGAGAGGTTGGGGGAATGATGTTGGGGGAAGGTTGAGTGTTAGAATAGAGTAACTATTGCCAGACTGTGAAAGATATGGGTAACAGAGAAGTGGAATGCTAGTGGGCTTTGCAGCCCTGACCTCAGGTGGTGTGGTGAGTACTGATATTTACAGTAAAGCAAGTGTTCAAGGGAAAGGTAAGAAATAAGTAAGTAGAAAGAAGAAACAGGTCCACAGCAATACTACACACAAGCACATACACATTAAAAGAAAAAAAAATTCAAATCTGATGTATGGACTTGAAGCAGACCTGCTGATCACCAGTAAAATCTGACCAATTATCTTGAAATGTTTTCCCAGAGTCTGGGCTTGCTGGTTGGGAGGAGTAGGGGAGGGGGTTTGCCCTCAGGCAGCTGCTTCATTCCCTGATCCAATTATCTCTGGTTTAACTGTCCTGAGACTACACTGGCTCCAGGCTCTCCTCTTAGTTCCCCACTGAATTTGCCCTGGAGGTAAAGAGTGTCTGATACAAATTTCTACCTGCCTTGCCTGAGTGCTCAAAATGGCAGCAGCCCATGCCACTTAGGGCTGGAAGAGGGAACAATGTTCACTCTTCCTAAGCAAAGATGCCATGGAATTGTCCCAGATTAGGCACAGAGCAGAGTTCTACTTTGCACTCTGCCCTAAACAGCAGAGTGTAAGATCCTGGCAGGATTGTGGGGAGATCTGCCTTAGGCTCCCTGCTCTGTTTCCCTGCCTGTTTGTCCAAGAAAATGCTCCAGTCTGACCTCCTCCTAGGTGGGGGGGAGGGGAGTCTGACCCCTCATGGCAGCAAAGATGTGGAGAGAACCTTTTACCAACCCAATATGTCTTTTTGCAATCAGTCTCTGCTGGGTTGAATTGGTCAGAGAGATGAACAGTCTCGCCCGCTGCCATATTGGGTGAGCAGTCCCTGACGACTGGATGGGTCTGAACAAGTTCCTCTTTTCCACTTTCTACACCCAAGACTCTGAAGTCACTGATCTCCCACTGACCTGGGCTGTGTTCAGTGAATCTTATGCAATATGCGCTCCTTGCTGGAGGGCAGCTATCCCGGCATTTCTTCCTTTCAGGTCACAGAGAGTCCTGGAGTGTGACTTGCTTGCCATCTGCCATTTCCCCGGTGATATATTGGTTATAAAAGAAACACAATTATTACTATGCACAGATTTGTTTTCAATATATATTTTGATAACAATCATGCATGTATGCAATTTGTTCCCTTTGGGTCTCTAGGTATGTTATCTTATGCACTTAACATTTTGGGGGCCTGGGGATGTAGCTCAGTGGCAAAGCACTTGTCTAGCATGCATGAGGCCCTAGCACTAAAGAAAAAACAAGGAAAAGGAAAAATGAGATGTTTTTCTGAGAAGTGTCCATAACTTTATGAGAATGTCAAAGGTGGCAGATAAAATGTTGCGAATATCTTCTCTATAGCTAAATTCTTATAGACTCAGGCCTTGCCTCCTCTATACTTTAAGCTCAATCTTTTCTTATCTGCTTCTTCCAGCTTCTGTCCATTTAGCCACTACCAGGATTCTGTGGATCAGTCTCTTGTAACTGAGAACATCTTTGGTCCTCACTTTGACTTGACATCTTCCCAAGGCTGCCTCTCCATTCACAATCTCTGCACTGGTTGTGTAGCCCAAGGGATGTAGGTCCAGGAAAAGACCCATTGGGTCTGACTTCAGGACAGTTGAAGACCATCCAAAAGACAATGTGTTAGCTGCCCAGGGTGACCTAAGAACTGATGGCCATAGCAAACCAGCTGTCACCAGCAGTATGAAATGGGTACCCCTTCAGTTCTAGGTCCTGTGGAAAGTGTCACTTTGCTGTGGCTTTCCTGACCACACCCCACTAATATTTGTAGCATCATACAAAGGCCTCTCCACCAAAGACATCCATGTTTCCATTTTCCCCTTACCCCATCAATAGCCATATAGAATATCTCTACCTCCCACAGCATGCTCACCCCATTTGCCGGGCCATAGTGTCCTCACGTACACGGAACTCTCATCCCGGCATCTGGCCAACATTTGGAGAAATTTCACATTCCCACACAAATAGAATATTGCCTCTTTGTCATGGTAAGGACCACTACTAAATCTCCTTCAACCAACCCCACATGTGGAAGAGGCCATCTGGAAGAGAGTCCTGTGCATTAAGGGTTCCTACATTATTAGCCATGTGTCAGTGGCTCACACTGGCCTCTAGAGGGATCCCCAGGAATAAATAAGAGGAGAAAGAGCAACCCTGCAACATGAGGAATGGATGGGGGTCCAGAAACTTGAATCACCAGCTATTCTCCAGAATGAAGTTCAGCTTGTGGCTATATACCCTAAATGTATTGATGTCCTGTGCTATCTTTTGGTCAGGAATGCCCAATGTGATGTATTCTGTCTGCTCTTTTTCTCACTAATCTTCACCCACTACCACATTAATCTTTATGATGGTCACAATGCAGATGGTTTCTTGATTGCAGAGGTTGAGCTTGACTTCACTGTCAGTCAAATCCTAGCCACTTGGGAGGCAGAGGCAGGAAGATTGCAAGTTTGAGGCTAGGCTTGGCAATTTAGCAAGTCCCTGTCTCAACTAAAAAGTTAGAAATGCTAGGGATGTCGCTCAGCATTCAGGAGGCCCTGGGTTTGATCCCCAGTAGCACACACACAAATAGCAACCAGTTGGGGACAAAGATTTATCTTCAATTTCCTCTAGACTGCTGTCTAGGAAGAAACAATGGTCTGTATTGTTGTTTTGATTTTCTGCTTTAAACTGCCTGTTAAAACTCTTGCATACATTATTTTTTTTCCCAACAGATTATGAAAAATTTCAAACATCACAAAAATTTAAAGGATCATATAATGAACAACTATATCCCATCCACTTAGATTCAATAATTTTTAACATTTTGCACATCTGCTTTCTTTGTGCCAACTGTCCCCCAGTATGTGTGAGATTGTGTGTGTTTCTATACATTCTCTTTATATTTCTCTTGGACTATTGGAAAGTACGTGTAGGCATAAAGTTGCCTCACTCTAAAACACTGTATTATGTGTAATCCCAGTGACTCAGAAACCTGAGACAGGAGGATCTCAAATTCAAGGAGGCAGGAGGCAGGAGGCAGGAGGCAGGAGGATTGTAAGCTGAGGCTGGCCTGGGCAATTTAGCAAGACCCAATCTCAAAACAAAATGAAAGGAACTGAGGATATAGGTCAGAGAGAATACTCCTGGGTTCAATCTCTAGTACCAAAAACTAAAACCCTCCCCAGATCCAGAGATATACAAGGAATGCTTAAGACTAGTCTATAGCTTTTCTTTTCTTCTTCTTTCCCCACACAGTGCTCAGTCTATTACTTTTTATTTTTAAAATTTTATTGAAGAGTTGTATTGTACAATCATAAATGCATATGATACTAATCCAGAATCACCCCCACATCACCCATACCATAGTCTCTAGACTGTTTTATATTTCTCCCCTACAACAGATATAAATGTATCTCTCTAAATTATATATATATATATATATATATATATATATATATATATATGATTGTGCATTTTCCAGAATTAAGTGATTGCATAAGTACTATTTGGCTTCTTGGGGGAGTAAAGAGTAAGCTACATTGCTGATTCCCTCCTAGATCCCTCCCTGTGATCCCTCCCTTTTCCTTCCCTTCTGCCTCTTCCCTTCCCCCTCACCCCCTGCATATCTATGGTTCCCCTAGATTATGTGTTGCTTCAACTTTGGGGAGTCTAGTACATGAGCTTGACTACCTTTCACCCAAGCCTGGGTTTTGCTCCAGCCTCCACAAATGAGGGAAAACGTTTGACTCTTTATGGGGTTGGCTAATTTCACTCAGCATGATTTCTTCTATTACCATCCATTTACCTTTCTTTTTTTTTTTTTAAAGAGAGAAGGACAGTGAGTAAGAGAGAAAATCAATTTTTATTGAGTTTTAAACATGGCTTTTGTTGCTTTGACAGTTAGTTGTGTACGTGGGTGCTGGGGTTTGAACCCATGTACTTGTGCATGCTGGGCAAGTGCTGTAACTGCTGAGCCACCGCTTCAGCCCCTCCATTTACCTTTAAAGGCCACAATATGGTTGTTTCTAATAGCTGAGTAGAACTCCCATAGTATATATATACACCAGAGCTTTTGATTCCATTCATTCAATGAGGGGCATCTGGGTTGATTCCATAATTTAGCTATAACAAATTGAGCTGCTATCAACCTTGATTTTGCTGTCCCTGTAATATACTGATTCTATCTCCTCTGGGAAAATACCCAGAAGAGGAATAGCTGGGTCATAATTTTTTAAAAAAATTTTTATTAAGGAATTGAGTGAGTGTGCAATCATAAATACATATAAAGTAACAATATGGTAGGCATATGTTCTTTTTTTTTTAAGAGAGAGAGAGGGGCAATAAGAGAAAGAAAGAAAGAGAGAAACAACTTTATTTAGTTTTTCATCTGGTTTTCATTGCTCCAATACTTAGGTGTGTATATGGTGCCGGGGTTTGTACTCAGGTCCTCATGCATGACAGGCAAGCACTGTAACCACTGAGCTCCAGCCCTAGGCATGTGTTCTTAAACCAGAATTATCCCCACATTGCCCATACTCCAGTCTCTTGATTCTTTTATATTTTGCTACTACAAGTAATATAAATGCTTAGATTGTGAATTTTTTATTGAGAAATTTAGTTAGTATATAATAAAAATGCATCCAAATTAGCAATATGATATGCATATATTCTTAAATTGGATTTATCCCCTAGATCCCACCCTATTCTCCGACTCTTGTCAAAGGTCACATGTTTTTTAATTTTTTTTTTATTTTTATGTATTTACTTTTTTTATTAGATGATATAGAGTTACAATTGAGGGGGAAACGTTATCAAACATTCCAGAACAAATGAATATATACTTAGTTATCTAGGGCTAATGCCATGTCATGGATGCCCTCCTTGGGTTCCCCATGTTGCTGTTTCCCCCAGCAGAACCACTGAGTTAAATGGATATCTCGTGGAGGTCAGAGATCACATTCTGAGATGATTCCCCTATATTCGCATCCTCCAGTCTCCTAGGTGATTTTCCTAAGCCCTCCCCCAACCCTGTCCCCCAGCCTACACCTCCAAATATCCTAAGGAGTCATCTCCCTGTTGCATTAAGAATCATACAATTTGAGGTTATTGTTAGCTTAGCCATCTAACATACTGCTTCCCAATGTATTCTAGCTTCCACAGATGAGAGAAACCATTTGGCCCTTGAGTCTCTGAGATTGGGATACTTCACTTTGCATAATTCTTTCCATCTCCATCCATTTGATCTCAAAAGCTATAATATCATCTTCTCTAATGGCCGAGTAATATTCCATTGAATATATGTCAAAGGTCACATGTTTAAAGATACATGGATTTGTCTTAGAGTCTTCTATTCGTTCCATTGGTATTCATTCCTATTTTGATGCCGGTACCATGCTGTTTTTGTATAGGATAGTTTTAGATCTGGTATTGAGAATCCACCTGTTTCATCTTTCTTGCTTAGTAATGTTTTGTCTCTTCTAGGTTTCTTGCTGTTCCAAATGAATTTGAGAACTGCTTTTTCAGTGACATACATTGGTTTATTGTTGGGGATTGCATTGAATCTGTATAGTGTTTTGGGTAGAATGGCCATTTTAATTATATTAATTCTGCCTAACCAAGAAAATGGAACATCTTGCCATCTTCTCAGGTCTTCTTTAATTTCTTTTTTTCAATGTTCTTTTACTTCCCTTGTTAGATTAATTCCCAAGTATTTTATCCTTTTTGAGGACATTGTGAATGGGACCAATTTCTTGATCTCTTCTTTCGTCCTATTATTGTTAGTGTGTAGGAAACCTAATGATTTATGGGTGTTGATCTTGTAGCCTGCTACTTTGCTAAATTTGTTTATGAGCTCAAGCAGTTTTCTGAGATTTTTGGGTCTTCCAGATATAGGATCATGTCATCAGCAAAGGGGGATATTTTGACTTCTTCTGTTCTTATCCATTTGATTTCCTTCTCTTCCCTGATTGGTCCAGCTAGGGTCTTGTGGAATATATTGAATAAAAGTGGTGAGATCTGACAGCCATGTCTTGTTCCTGAGTTTAGTGGAAATTATTTCAGGTTTTCTCCATTTAGTATTATATTAGCTGTGGGTTTGTCATATATGGCCTTTATGTAGTTATGTTCCTTTGGTCCCTATCTTCTCTACAATTTTGATCATGGGTGGGTGGTGGATTTTATCGAAGGCCTTTTATGTGTCAATTGAGGCGACCAAATGTTTGTTGTCATTAACTCTATTTAAGTGATGAATCAATCACCTTTATTGATTTGCATATGTTGAACCAATCTTGCATCCCTGGAATGAAGCCCATTTGTTCTTGATCCTGATGATCGTGAGTGTGTGTGTGCAAGTTTTTTTTTTTTTTTGGTGGGAGGGAGGGGGGGGGAGAGAGAGAGAGAGAGGCTGAGAGAAAGAAAGAAAAATTGTTATTTATTTTTCAATCTGGCCTTTTGTTTTGTTTTTTTCCTCAGACACTTAGTTGTGTATATGTGCTGGGATTTGTACCTGGTCCCCATACAAGCCAGGCAAGCACTCCAACCACACAGGACCACTCCAGCCCCTTCTTAATGTGTTTTTGAATGCAGTTTGCTAGGAGTTTGTTAAGGATTTTTGTGTCTATGTTCATCAGGTATATTGGTCTGTACTTTTTTTTTTTTTTATATATATGTCTTTGTTGAGTTTTGGTATCAGAGTTCTGGTTGCCTCCTAAAAAGTGTCTGAGAGAGTTCTCTTCAATTTCTTGGACTAGCTTAATAAGGAGAGATGTTAGCTCCTCCTCACAGGTGTGGTAAAATTCAGCAGGAAATCCATCAGGTCCAGGGCTTTTGTTCTTTGGAATGCTTTTAATTGCTATATTGATTTCAGTGCCTGTTGTTGGGCTATTTAGGCTTTCAATATCATGCTGCATCGATTTGGGAATGTTGTATGTGTCTAGATATTTGTCTTCCAGGTTATTTGATTTAGAGTTATATAGTGTTTCAAAACAGGTTCTGATTATACATTGGATTTCCCTGGGATCAGTCATGTTTGCTCCTTTTTCATTGGTGATATTGTTGATTTGCTTCATTTCCCTGTTCTTTTAGAGAGATTGACTAGGGGTTAGATGATTTCATTTAGTTTTGTGAACAATCAGTACTTTGTTTCATTGATTCTTTTTATTGTTTTTGATTTCATTGATTTCAGCTCTGCTTCTGTTGGCTTTGGGATTAGATTGTTCTTTCTTTTATAGGGATTTGAGGTGGAGCATAAGCTATTTGTTCAGGATCTGTCCTGCTGTTTAATGTAGGCATTCAGTGCTATAACTTTTACCCTTAAGAATGCTTTCATGCTGTCCCAGAGGTTTTGATATATCTTGATTCTCATTTGCTTCCTAAAAGTTCTTGATTTCTGCTCTCATGTCTTCTTGGATCCATTCTTCATTTAATAGGGTAATATTCAATCTCCATGTATGTATGTATTTTCTGTAATAATTTTTGCTGTTAATTGCTAGGATAATGGTGTCATAGCCTAATAGGATACATGGAAAAATATCTACATTTTAATATTTATTGAGATTTCCTTTGTGAACTAGAATATGTTGTATTTTGGAGAAGGATCCATGTGCTGCTGAGAAGAAGTCATATTCAGCTGATTTGGGGTGGAATATTCTGTAGATGTCTGTCAAGTCCATTTGATTTATGGAGTTGTTTAGATTGGAGATCTCTTTAATGTATTTTTGTTTTGATGATTTCTCTATTGGTGATAGAGTAGTATTAAAGTCTCCCAGTATTATTGAGTTGGGGTCCATAAGTGGCTTTTTGTCCTGGAGTATTTTTTCCACATACATGGGAGCATTGGTATTTGGAGTATAGATTTACCATCTTCCTCATGTGTTGTTCCCTTTGCTATGATGTAGTGGCCTTTTTTATCTCTTCTGATTAAATTTTGGTCAATATCTACTTTGTTGGATATAAGAATTGAAACAACATCTTGCTTTCTTGCTCTGTAAGTCTGGTAAAATTTTTCCCATCCTTTCACCCTCAATCTGTGTATGTCTGGCTGTAAGGTGGGTCTCCTGTAAGCAGCATAATTTTGGAATGTGTTTTTAAATCCAATTTGCTAATCTGTGTCCTTTGATTGGTGAGTTGTGTCACCAATCTGACTGGAGTGAGGTGAGATTTTAATGTGGTTTTAATTTGCATTTCTCTGATTACTAGTGATTTAGAGCACTTTCTCATATATTGATTGGCTTGCTCAATGTCCTCTGGTGAGAAGTTTGTATGTAGCTCTTTGGACCGTTTATTGATAGGGTTGTTTATGTTTTTGAGGTTGAGATTTTTGAGGACTTTGTAAATTCTGGATATTACTCCCTTGTCAGAAAAATCACAGGCCACGATTCTCTCCCATTCAGCAGGAAGTCTCTTGACAATTTTGATCAATTCCTTAGTTGTGCATAAGATTTTTAGCTTTATGACATCCTACTCACTACTCACTGATATTTATAACTTTACTTATTTCACTTTAGGAGATGTGTTGAGAAAGTCTTTGCCTACTCCCAAATGCTGGATTGTTGGTCCTAACTTTTCTCCCAGCAGTTTCATGGTAGCTGGTTTAATTCCTATTCCTTGATCCATTTTGATTTGACTTTTGTTTGTAATTAAAGAAGAAAGTAAGGTTATTAAAAAAGAAAGTAAGGTGAAATGGTCATGAATCCAAGGCAAGATAACTTGGTATAGTAACTAGATCAGCTTTACATTATGGAAAGTGTCCTGAATTCAGAGAAAGTAAAGGTATGTAACTAACAGCTGTTTGTTCTTGAACATGTCTCCTTTGGAATCAAAGTTTTCTCACATAAAATGAGGATTTTATTATTCTAGTTCCACAGGTTGTTAGGATAATTTAAGAAGACAATAGAAAAACATGCTGAGAGAAATTGTTTAGCAATGGAATAATTTGTTCATTAATGTTGAACTATTTTGGAATCCCAAATAAACATAATTTGTGCTTTCTCATAGTTCTAACATTCAAATGTTGCAGTTATCAGAAAATAATATGTCCCAATTTTGTTTATTTACTTTTTGTGTCTCGTACCTCAGGGCAAATTAGCTACTTAATAATGTACAGCTAAATGTATTTATTGGTATATTTTCCCACTGAATTGGATACCTTAATTTCCCTGTATTATTGAATTAGTCTATCATCTCAAGGGTAGAATATAACTGATGTCAAGACATGACTTGGGATACTAGTATTTCTTCTCTATGTCATCAAACTTGGAACCAGCATGTCTTTGTTAGAATGATGACTAATGTCCACATTTATTTCCATCTGACTTGGAAGATAAATCCTTATTTTATACCTGGATAGTGATGACTCATAATAGGGGCTTAGCTCTCTTCAATCCAACTATCTATTTTAGATTTAGAGAATTCTACTCAATGGTTTCCTTGTGGGACAGAATTTAAATATATTCTGAAAACCTGAGGCAAAGATGCAAGTAACTTGGAAGATTGTCATTACTATGGGGAAAAGATCACTTAAGTGGACAATCAAAAGCTGGAAACAATCATGAAAAAAGGTGATCTAGAATCTTCCATAGCCTAAGAAAATTTGGTACATAGTATATAAAGGGGTCTTTGGGTACATATCTGGTAGCAATGAAAAAAGGAACCGTGGATCTCTCTTCCTATAATATTATTTGAATTGATTTGGTAGTTCAGAATGATCTCAATTTAGATTTTCTGGCAGAAAAGACAATCAAGTGCCTTAGAGAATTACTCAGGAGGGGACTGGATATCACAAAGACAGAGTGAACATCAGTGGAAAAGAACTAAGAGAATGAGAGGGAGGTAGGAAGGGATAGGGAAGGAATCTAACAGAATCATGTTATATACATATATGAATGTAAAAAAGATAATATCTCCTTTATATTCATGTATAAAGTACCAACCCAAAGTAAATAAAGTGTGAAAGGAAGATCAATAGATTAGGTTCTAGACCAAAGTGGGAAGAAGGTGAGAAGGAATGGGAAGGGGGTTATGAAGATTGAAATGAAATTCCTTGTATAATTTATTCAAAAGAAACACAGATGCTATGTATAGATAAAATGCTCAAATATAAAAAAGAATAACTCACCATGAAAATTTAAGTTAACAGGTCAGCTCCATATAAAGTATTGAGTAGGTGGTCAGGTTCAGTTTGCTCACTATGTATATAGCTAAAACTTCATGGCCCAGCAGATAAAGCAATGTGTGGTTCCTTTAGGAATAATAAAAGAGCTTGAAAGCATAACCTCTTTGAATTAAAAAAGAAAGTTGTAACTTTTAAGTCTAAGTGTGTATAACCATGAAGACTCAGGAATCTGTATCAGGAAAGAGAACCAGGTAGTTAAGATTGTTTCTAGAAGGAAGAATCTGTATTTATACCAAAAGCACAGCAATAAAATCAAAGAAGCAAGAATGATTACAGTGGTCCTAGTCTCTCTTCCATGTGACTTATTAAAGTGGATGATCTTCTGTGGACTTTAGGATCCACCTTGTTTTTTGGGAAATTCAAGGAGGAGCATATAGAAGATAGATCCCAAAGGGAACCATGCAACCATGATTTTCTGCTTAAAGAACATTTCAAGACCCAAATCGATAATCAGAAAGATAAACAATGTTACCTACATGTACCCCTTGCATAGTGGTTATATTTATATTGAAATGGACAGTGCTAGAATCCACAAGGATAAATATCTTCAAAGTCCTAAGATAGTAGCAGAGGTGTAACTCAGTGGTAGGAGCAAGTTTGCCCTGCCAAAAACTGAAGTCCTGAGACACAGAATTCTGCACCCATTTCTTCTCCTAACTAGTCTAACCTGTTGCTCAGTTTTTTTCTGATGGAATGGACTAACTTGCTGCCATTTGAAAAGTACCTGAATTATGAGATCTCAAACAATGAACCATCCATCACCTGATATACATAAAATGTAATAGCTGTAGAACTTTAATCTTAACTAGGGTTTCAATGTAAACATCATAGATTGTAAAAACTGGCAAGAGCATGATGTGATGTCAGCCATCCATTGTCATCTTTAGAAAAAACATCAATTTCTCACTCAAGAAGAAGCCTGACTGTATTTTATTAATTGATATCTTGCAAAAATCATGAGGACTGTTCTAAAATAAACAAAATATCATCACCTGTAGGTACGTTAATAAAGTTATTCGAACAGTATTAGATACCTTTTGCCCACTTAATATCTTGCTTTTCTATGCATAATTAACTATTTACATATAACAACAGACCTAAGCATCTTAGAAGATAAAATGTTCATTGTTGTATATAAACAGGAAATCTCTTTTCCCAATGGGATATAACAAGCTAGAAGTAATTAATTTAAAGTCCTCTGACAAAGGGGGACAAAATATTACATGGAGGAGAGACAGCCTATTCAACAAATGGTTCTGGACAAACTGGTCAGCCACTTGCAGAAAGTTGAAATTAGACCCTTATCTTTCACCTTACATGAGAATCGAATCAAAATGAATCAAGGAGCTAGGAATTAACCACCTACCTTGCAACTGATGGAAGATAAATTAGGTCCAACACTTCAGCATTTGGGAGTATGCAAAGACTTTCTCAACATATCTCCTAAAGTGAAAGAAGTAAAGTAAAAAATCAGTGAATGGGATGCCATAAAGCTAAAAAGCTTTTGGACTGCCAAGGAAATAATGAAATTAGTCAAGAGGTTTCCTACAGAATTGGAGAGAATCATAGACTGTGATTCTTCTAACAGGGGTCTCATATCCAGAATCTACAAAATCCTCAAAAATCTCAAATTCGAAAACACAACCAACCCAATCAATAAATGGGCCAAAGAGCTTCTCAAAGAAAGTTTCTCAAAGAAACTTCTCAACAGAGGACATTGATCAGGCCAATGAATACATGAGAAAGTGCTCTAAATCACTAGTAATCAGATAAATGCAAATGAAAACTACATTAAGATTTCACCTCACACCAGTCAGATTGGCAAAAAATGAAGAAAATAAACAATAATACATGCTGGAGGGGCTGTGGAGAGACAGGTACACTAGCACACTGTTGGTGGAACTGCAAACTGGTACAGTCCTTCTGGAAAGCAATGTGAAGAATCCTCAAAAAACTAGGGATGAATCCACCATATGATCCAGCTATTCCTCTCCTAGGTGTTTTTACAGGGGATTTAGAATCAGCACATTACAGTGACACAGTGTAATCCATGTTCATAGCAGCTCAATTTACAATAGCTAAATTATGGAAACAACCCAGATGCCCCTCACTAGGTGAATGGATCCAAAAACTGTGGAACATATATACCGTGGAGTTCTACTCAGCAATTAGAGGGGAGGAAACTGCACACACTTAAATTAACTCAAACACAGTGGTGAGTGCGCAGCAGAGCCTGGGGGTGGGACTCCTGTGCCCCTGTGCTCCAGCAGCAGCAGGAACCCTGGGTCTGCTTTCATACACACAAACTAGAGACCCTAAATCTGATGGCATGAATAAATGAGGCAGCAGCCCCCATTTTGAATCCTCCCAGAGGGCAGTACAGAAAAATGCTTCATGAACAGTGAACCCAAAACGATGAGATCCAGAATGGAAAAGGGAGCTCAGTCCAGAGGAGCAACTCCAAGTCTCCACTGTGTTGACTGTCTGCCCTGGGGGCTGTGTGGGTCTGGCAGACCCTCCCTACTGGTCTGACAACTCGATTTTAAAAGCTTTCTGTCTTCCCTCTTACAATCCTGAACTGTGGGTAGTGTCTGTGACCAGGATTCTGCTCAACAGGGACTAATCAGCCTGGGGGTGGGGTTGGGCCTGCAGGTCCAACAGATACTGACTGAAACTCTCAGGCAGGGCAGCAGCTAGCATTAGCCTCAGGGACCTATGAACTAAAGGGGCAGCCTGGATCCAGTGCTTTCCTATACTTTCAGACCCTGAATTCTGTGTACAGAAGCAAGCCCATAGGTCCTTGGCATTCCAAGTGTGACTGGGCTTCCATGCCCCCTTGCAGTTGCATTTGAGACCTCCAAAAACACTCCTCTAGCTGAGCTGGCATCTCCTTCATGCCTGCCTTGTCTTGCTGTGGCTGTGACTGCCCCACACATCATCTCTTGAGGCAAGTAGAGACATCAAGACACCCAAGAGTGGGGTGATAACAGTCCTGGGTGAGCTCAGTCCAGGGAATCCTCTCCTTGGAACAGCAAGAGTCACTTACAGCTGCACCAGGATCCACAAGACTCCCAGTGGCTCCTGGGTCCCTGGCTGAAGTGGGACAGGAGTTTGGGCAGGCAGACACTAACTGCCCAAGAGTGCAGCTTGGGTGGCCCTGAAGTCTGTTCTCACAGGAAACAGGGAAGGTGAATGTTTGCAACCCCTCTACAGGAGAAAAATACTGGGAGCCTCCTAGTAGTAATCTCACTGTCAGCTGAGATCACCAAAATTCATTCCCTCCAACAAATTTAACTGGGAAGTGACTCCACCTCCAAGTCAGCTATGAACACATACCCCCACTGTACATTTTGACCTCAGCGGTAATAATTCAGAACCTTCCCAAACCCTTTTTTTTTTTCTGTAATTGTTCTCAAAATTGGAGTTCCTTGGTGTATGTTTGTTTGTTTGTGTGGTTGTTGTTTTTTTTTACTGTTACTGTGACTTCTTGTGTTTGACTGCTGTGTCCATATCCATATTGCTGGAGTTTAACCTGGGGCTGCCTGCAACATTGCTAACTAGTCTAGTCTCCTTGGGCTGAGAAGACCTCCAGTCTCTATTACCCTGTTCTTCCCTTTACTCTGTCAATTTCTAAACTGTATTCTGATCTCTCATCCACCCTCAAAGTCATTACCCCACTCTCATCCCATTTCTATCTTTTCCATATGTTTAGCAGAATAGTCTACATCATCTCTACCACCTTGTTGCTTTATATATTAATTCACAAGTTCCGTACTACCTTCCTACCTCATTCCCTTTGCTCTGTAGACTTTTTCCCTCTCACCTACAGAGGTCCTTGTAAACTGAAGTGAATGCCATACTTGAAAACAGATGTTTGCTTGCTAACCAAGTGTAGTGTGAGAGCTCTCATGGAAGAAAAATGCTAATCTGATTGCTCCTATAGGTGCTAATCAACACTGTAACAGCCACAGTCCACATTGTCTGTTGTATGCATTGGCTGCACTTATTGACTTCTACCCCCTAACTCCTGAGGTACTGGAAAACGTAAAGGTCCATAACACTTCACTGACCAGGGTGCCAGCCATTGAACTGTGTTACCGAAATTGTACCAAATTTGGTACAACTAAGTAAAGAGATAAAAAGCTCCAATACCATCAGCAAAGCCCCCAAGAGAATTATTCAGTGTCAGACCTGAAGCCACACTCCCTATTACTGAAAATAAGGAAAAGAGAAATAATCCTCCACCTCAACCCCACAGATCTCCATCCAAGGAGTCCATGGCCGGGGTCTTAGCTGAAAACCTAGAAAAATATATCAACAATATGATTAGTAATTCAATCAAATAATTAAAAGAAGATTTAAAAAGAAATAAGAGAGCAATTTCAGGAGATGAGAGCCGACATACATAAATAGCTAGATATTCTGAAAAAAGATGTAGCAGGGCTCTTAGAATTGAAAAATACTGTCAACCAAATCAAAAGCTCATTGGAAGATACTAATACCAGAGTAAACTCAGTAGAAAATAGAACTTCAGCTATTGAAGAACAATCTTCAGATAACAAAGACAGGCTGAGCAACGTTGAGTTCAAGGAGGAAAGACAAGAAAAGAAACTGATTGTACATGATCAGAACTTCCAAGTAGTATTTGACAAGATGAGAAGAAATAACATGAGAGTAATTTGTATTGATGAAAACGTTGAACAGCAAGAAGCATTAAGAACCTTCTAAAAAAAATTGCCAAGGAGAATTTTCTCCATATCAGAATTGATCCAGAAAATAAAATGCAAGACACCTATAGGGCACCAAACAGACCTAACCAAATGAGAAATTCACCGACATATCTATAAAATGAATAACAGAGAAATCAAGGAAAGAATCCTAAATGCAGTAAGGTAAAAACACTAAATACCATTCAGAGGCAGGCCAATTTGAATCACTATGGATTTATCAGATCAGACAATAAAGGCCAGGAGAGAATGGAATGATATTTTTCAAATTTTGAAAGAGAACAGTTTTAGGCAAAGATAATATACCCTGCAAAACTCTGCTTTAAATGTGACAGGGAAATTAAATACTTCAATGATAAATTCAAGTTAGCAAGGTACATGAACACAAAGCCTGCGCTAAAGAAAATTCCCAAGGACATACTTCATTCAGAGGAACAAGCAAACAACTTCCAAAACCATTAAAGAGGGGGCTGGTGCGATGGCTCAGCGGTTACGGTGCTTGCCCGCCATGCGTGAATACATGGGTTCAAACCCCAGCAACTATGTACACAACTAAGTGTCAGAGTAACGAAAGTCATGTGAAAAACTCAATAAAAATTGATTCTCTCTCCCTCTCTCTCTCTCTCTCTCTCTTTCTCACTGTCCTCTCTTTAAATTAAAAAAAAAAACACACATTAAACAGAAGAAAATCAATAATCACAAAACAAACTAAAAGATCACTGGCATAAATGTCACAATTTTCCTCTACTAGGGGAGTAACCCCTTCTGGATGGCCAAATAAACAGGCCCAGGGTAGTGCAGTCCTATTAAAGTGAGAGGAATTGTTAGGAAATTTTAGAGCACTCTCTCAAAGTAATTATTCATGCAGTTGTAAATATTAAATAGTATGTAATTCCTCTGCCAGAAAAACAAATATTTAATGTCTTCTGAAGAAAGTACAATATTTTTTTTTAAAGAGAGAGGGACAGTGAGAAAGAGAGAAACAATTTTATATAGGTTTTCACGTGGCTTTAGTTGCTCCAACACTCAGTTGTGTACATGGTGCTGGGATTTGAACCTGGGTCCTTGTGCTTGCCAGGCAAGCACCAAAACTGCTGAGCCACTGCTCCAGCCCCAAAAAGTACAATATTTTAATAGCATCATTTAATTTCTATATTAATAAAGTTTTTTTTTTTCCTTTATGCAGTGCTGGAGGTAGAATATAGAATCTACCACATGCTAGGCAAATAGTCTACCACTGAGTTATATCTTTAGCCAAGAGAATCATATTTCAATAAAAAAGAGTATGGCCTTTCAATTTAGCTCAACTTGGGTCTTAATTTTACTGTAAGTTCCACTACTTTCAAGCTATCCCTTACCTTTTCTGGGCACTAATTTCCTTGTCAACCCAATGGACTTAAAAAATAGTAGCTATCTCACAGGACACCATTGTGATGCTTTAACATAAGGTCCATGCTAAGTTTTTAGAAGGGTTTCTAGTGTTCCTTAACAGCATAATAGTCGTTAGGTATTATAATTATTACATAAATACTACTTAAAAAGATCACTTCAATTAAGTAAAACAATACAATTATCCTTGTTTTTCAGATATATCTTAAGGATTATACATTTCTTTTTTAAAATTGGTTCAATGTAGTCTTACATATTGGAGGGAATCATTGTTACATATTCATGCATACGTATTTATTGACAAAGTAAGGTAAGCATCATTCTAGTCCAGGAACTCCCCACCTTCATCCATTCCCTGATCTCATGTCTCCTCTGTGTATAATTCATTATACACAGTTTCTAAGTTTATATACCTGCCTGAGTGTAGTTTGGCTTCTCATGGGAGTCAAGTGTACTCTGGTATATTGAAAATCTCCCTGTTCCCTTCCACCTCCCTCCCTCTCATCTCCCTCCACCTTCATACTTATGGTACCCAGCTTATGTGAAATTTCAACTTTGGTGGGATTATTAATTAAACTTAGCTAATTCGCATTCTATCTTAGGTTTTAGTCTAGCTTCCACATAAGAAACAAAACATTTGACCCTTAAGTTTTTGTTTTTGGGATATTGCATTCAGCATGATTTTTTCTATTTCCATCAATTTAGCTGAAAAAGTCATGATATCATTCTTTATAATAGAAGAGTAGAACTCCATAGTATG
This sequence comes from Aplodontia rufa, assembly GCA_004027875.1. Lineage (NCBI taxonomy): Eukaryota > Metazoa > Chordata > Mammalia > Rodentia > Aplodontiidae > Aplodontia > Aplodontia rufa. The sequence goes on from PVKS010004745.1 coordinate 18,016, forward strand.
TATACATAACAGTTTTTGGATCCATTCATCCAGCAAGGGGCATCTGGGTTGATTACATAGTTTAGCTATTGTAAACTGAGCTGCTATAAACATTGATGTAGCTGTGTCTCTGTAGTGTGCTGATTCTAACTCTTCTGGGAAAATATCCAGGAGTGGGATAACAGAGTCATATGGTGGTTCCATTTCTAGTTTTTTTGAGGAGTCTCCACACTGCTTTCCAGAGTGAATGTACAAATTTGCTGTCCCACCAACAGTGTGTTAGTTTTCTTTCTCCTCACAACCACTCCAGTATCTTTTATTGTTAGTATTCTTTATTTTTGCCATTCTGACTGGAGTGAGGTGATATCTCAGTGTGGTTTTGATTTGCATTTCTCTGATTGCTAGTGATGTAGAACATTTTCTCACATACATTTATTGGCTTTTTGAACTTTCTCCATTGCTCCATTGGGAAGTTTCTGTTTAGTTCCATACCTGATTTATCATTTATTCATTTATTGATTGGATTTTTTGTTGGCTTTTTAAAAAAGTTCTTTGTATATTCTGGATATTAGTCCCCTGTCAGAGATGTAGCAGGCAATGATGGTCTCTCATTCTGTAGGTTCTCTTTTAACTCTTTTGACTAATTCTTTTGCTGTGTAGAAGCTTTTCATTTAATGGCATTCCATTCATTGATTCTTGTCTTTAATTCTTGTGCTATGAGAGTCTTGTTAAGGAAGAAGATGCCTACACTGATGTGGTGGAGTGTTGATCCTATTTTTCTACAATAATTATATAGTTACTGGTTTAATTCCTAATTCTTTGATCCATTTCAATTTGATTTTTGTACAGGATGAGAGATAAGAATCTAATTTCAATTATGTGCATATGGCTGTTCAGTTGGTCCAGCACCATTTTCTTGAACAGGCTATCTTTTCTCCATATTATATTTTGCCCCCTTTGTCAAAGATCAGATGAATAAAAATTTGTGGGTTTCTCTCAATGTCTTTTATTCTGTTTCATTAGTCTTCATGACTGTTTTGATACCAACAACACACTGTTTTTGTTACTACAGCCCTGTAGTATAATTTCAGATTAGGTGTTGTGACACCTCCTGATTTGTCTTTCTTGCTTAGTAATGTTTCGGCTATTCTGGGTTTCTTGTTATTCCAAATAAATTTGAGAATCGTTTTTCCTATATCCATGAAAATGTCACTGGTATCTTCATGGCGATTGCATTGAATCTGTATAGGACTTTCAGCAGAATGGCCATTTTAATTATATTGATTCTGCTTAACCAAGAACATGGAAAGTCTTTATATCTTCTCAGGATTTCTTCAATTTCTTTTTTTTTTCAGGGCTGAGGACCGAACTAGGGGCCTTGTGTGTGCTAGGCAAGCGCTCTTCCACTGAGCTAAATCCCCAACCCTTCATCAATTTCTTTTTTCAATGTACGATGATTTTTTTCTGTTTGTATCAGTTTTTTAATTGAGAAATTTGTTGAACAATCATACAAATTTTAACAACATAATATATAATGTATATAGATTCTGAAAATTGGATTTACCCCCAAGAATGTTCCCCCAATGACCCACCCTTATCCCTCCCTTCCCCTTCCCACAACATCTCTAAAAAAGTATTAGGTTGTGTAACATTACATGCTATCTGGATTTAACACCTGATATTAGACCACTTCTCTTAATGGCCAGGGTCTAGTTCCAGCCTCCACAGATGAGTGAAGACATTTGAACCTTTGTTTTTTGGGTTATGCTGATTTCACTCAGCATAATTTCTTCCATAGCCGTCCATTTACCTTCAAAGGCTGCAATATCATTGTTTCTAACTGCTGTGTAAAATTCCATGTTATATATGTACTATAGCTTTTGGGTCCATTTATCCAGTGAGGGACATCTGGGTTGTTTCCATGATTTACCTATTGTAAATTGAGCTGCTATGAACATAGATATTGTTGTGTCAGTGTCACTATAATGTGTTGATTCTAAATCCCCTGGAAAGAGACCCAGGAGTGGAATAGCAGGATCATATGGTGGTCTCATCCAGGGTCCTTTATTTTCTTTGTTAGATTAATGCCCAAGAGTTTTATTCTTTTTGAGGTTATTGTTCATGGGACAGGTTTCCTGATTTATTCTGTGGCTATATTCCTGTTGGAGTATAGGAAAGCTATTGATTTATGAATGTTGATCTTATAACCTGCCGCTTTGCTAAATTCATTTATGAGCTCTAGAAGTCTTCTGGTAGAGCCTTTTGGGTCTTCTAGGTATAGGATTATATCATTGGCAAATAGAAATAGTTTAACTTTCTCTTTTTCCATTTGAATTACATTGATTTCCTTCTCTTGTCTGATAGTTCTGGCTAGGGTTTCCAGGACTATATTCAATAGGAATGGTAAGAGTGGAGTTTGAAGCAGTTGCTCAGTGGTTAGAGCACATGGTTGGCCTCTCCAGGGACTTGGGTTCAAACCTCATCAACACATACTCAACTCAGTGTCAGAGAAACAAAAGCCAGATGAAAAAAGATAATAAAATTGATTCATTCGTTCTCTCTCTCTCTTAAAAAAAAAAAAAGTAGAGTGGTGAGAGTGGACAGCCTTGTCTTATTTCCAAATTTAGTGATAAAGGTTTCAGTCTTTCTTTATTAAGTATAATGTTGGTTGTGGATTTGTCATAAGTGGTTCTTACAAAATTAAATTATATTCCTTGATCTCTATCTTCTCCAGAGTTTTGAGCATAAATGGGTATTGGATTTTGCCAAAAACCTTTTCTGCATCATTTCAGATGATCATATGATTTTTGTCTTTAATTCTGTTTAAATGGTGAATCACAATTATTGATTTGCATATGTTGAACCAGCCCTGCATTCCTGTAATGAAGCCCACTTGATTGTGGTGTATTATCTTTTCGATGTGTTTTTGAATGCAGTTTGCCAGAATGTTATTAAGCATTTTTGGGTCTTTGTTCATCAGGGAAATTAGTCTGTAGTTTTCTTTTCATGATGTTTTTATTGAATTTTGGAATCAGGATTATATTATAAAAATTGTTTGGAAAGATAACATCCCTTTCAGTTTCATGGAATATCTTACTAAGGAGAGGTGTTATTTTTTCTGTAAAGGTCTGGTAGAACTCTGATGAGAATTCATCAGGTCCTGGGCTTTTCTTTTTTGGAAGGCCTTTGATTCCTATTTCAATTTTGATACAGGAGATCAATTTTTTAGATTTTCAATGTCCTGTTATAATTTAGGAATGCTGTTTGTGACTAGTTATTTGTCCATGTCTTCTAGATTATCAAACTTGGAAGACTATAGTTTTTCAAAATAAGTTCTGATAATCCACTGGATTTTGGTTGAGTCAGTGGTGATGTCTCCATTTTTGTCTTTGATTTTGTTGAATTGCTTCACTTTATTTTTCCTTTTCATGAGGTTGGCTAGGGATCTGTCAATTTCACTTAATTTTTCAAAGAACCAACTCTTTGTTTCATTGATTCTTGTATTGATTTTTTTATTCTCAATTTCATTGATTTCAGCTCTGATCTTGGTATTTCCTGCCTTCTGTTGGATTTTGGATTGGATTGTTCCTCTTTTTGTAGGGAAGTTATATGGAGAGGTTTCTTTATGCAATTCGTTTGATGTTTAATATTCTCCCATATCCAAATTGCTCATGTTTTTTCTTCTGATTTCATTCCATACTTCTTGGGAATTCTGATCATGATCAGTGAGTTTTTTCCTTGTCTATCCTCTGTGCATTCAGAATTACTCAGCCTGTCTTCACTTTTCAATGTTCTTTCTTCAAGAGCTAAAGTTCTATTTTCTACTGAGTTTATTCTGATATTAATATATTCCATTGAGCTTTTAATTTGGTTGTATGTGTTTTTCTTATTATTCATTCAACATAGACTTACATATTGGAGGGGATTGTTGTTACATAATCATGCATACATGGATATTGACATAGTGATATAGTAAGTTGAGGTCCATCTTAGACCAGGATCTATCCCCCTTCATCCATTCCCTGAACTCATGTCTCCTCTGTAATTCCACCATACTATAGTGGAATGAATATACTATATATATTCATTTGAAATGAATATATACATGTATAATAATTGTTGACATTTCTGAGGTTCTCTGCCTGCCTGTGTATAGCTAGGCTTCCAATGGGAGTTGAGCATTTCCTGTTGTATTGATAGTCCCCCTTATCCTTTCCTCTCCTCCCTGCCTCTCTCCCTTTGACCCCCTCCCCCCTCCCTCCTTCTTAGGTATGGTTCACCCAGTGTATATTGAGTTTCAAGTATGGTGTGTTTATTACTCAAACTCTGGTGACTATCATCCTGCCATGGGTTTTACACTAGCTTCCACATATGAGAGAACATATTTGGCCCTTAAGTCTCTGAGTTTGGGATATTTCACTCAGCATAATTTTTCCATTTCCATCCATTTGGGTGCAAAAGGCATGATACTGTTCTCTCTAATAGTGGAGTAGAACTACATTGTGTATATATACCAAAATTTATGAATCCATTCATCCAGCGAGGGGCATCTAGGTTGATCATAGTTTAGCTATTATAAACTGAGCTGCTATAAACATTGATGTAGCTGTGTCTCTGTACTGTGCCACTAGCTCTTTTGGGAAAATACCCAGGAGTGGGATACCTGGATTGTAAGGTAGGTCCAATCCTAGTTTTTTTGAGGGTCTCCACACTGCTTTCCAGAGTGGCTGAACCAGTTTGCAGTCCCACCAGCAGTGTAACAGTGTTCCTCTTTTCCCACAGCCCCTCCAGCATCTGTTATTGTTAGAATTTTTCATTTTTGCCACTCTAACAGGAGTGAGGTGGTATCTCATTGAAGTTTTGATTTGCATTTCCCTTATAGCTAATGATGTAAAGCATTTTCTCATATATTTATGGGCTTTCTGGACTTCCACTGGAGAGAAGTTTCTTTTAAGTTTCTTAGCCGATTTATTGATTGATTTATTTGTGAATTTGGTGTTTAGTTTCTTTAGCTCCTTGTATATTCTGGATATTAGCCCTCTGTCCGAGGTGTAGCAGGCAAAGGTTTTCTCCCATTCTGTAGGTTCTCTCTTGATGCTCTTGACTAGATCTTTAGCTGTGCAGAAACTTTTTAGTTTAATTGCCTCCCGTTCATTTATTCTTGATTTTACAGCATGCACCATAGGAGTTTTGTTAAGGAAGTAGCTGTCGACTCCTATATGCTGTAGTGTTGACCCTACTTCTTTTTCTAGTAAGTTTAAAGTTGTTGGTTTAATATCCAGGTCTTTGATCCATTTTGATTTAATTTTTGTGCAGGGTGAAAGATAAGGATCCAGCTTCAGTTGTCTACATATGGCTGTTCAGTTTGTCCATCACCATTTGTTGAACAGGCTGTCTTTCTTCCACACTATGCTTTTGCCCCCTTTATCAAATATCAATATTTGATAAATAACTATATATCAAATAATAACTAAATATCAAATAACTATATATATAAAATATATAGTTAAATATAAGGGGTTTTGTCTCAGGATTTTCTGTTTTGTTCCACTGATCTTCGATTCTGTTTTGATACCAATACCATGCTGTTTTTGCTACTACAGCTCTGTAGTATAATTTCAGGTCAGGGATTGAGATACCTCCTATTTCTTCCTTTCTATAGCATAATGTTTTGGCTAGTCTGGGTCTCCTGTTATTCCATATGAACTTGAGAATTACTTTTTCTATATCTGTGAAGAATGCCATAGGTATCTTGATGGGGATTGCATTGAATCTGTATAGGGCTTTGAGTAGAATGGCCATCTTTATTATATTGATTCTGCCTAACCATGAGCATGGAATGTTTTTCCATCTACTCAGGTCTTCTGTTATTTCTTTTTTTAGTGTTTGATAGTTCTCTTTGTAGAGGTCCTTAACATCCTTTGTAAGGTTAATGCCCAAGTATTTTATTTTTCTTTTTTGGAAGTGATGGCAAATGGGAGAGATTTCATTATATCTTCTTCTGCGGATTTGTTGCTGGAGTAAAGAAACACTAGTGATTTACTGGAGTTGATCTTGTAGCCAGCTACTTTGCTGAAAACACCTATAAGCTCTAGGAGGTTTCTGGCTGATGTTAGAACCATTGTCTTTTAAATATATATGATGGCTGTAGTTTGGTTATAACTCTAACTCTCCTGCCAGATGTTTAAGACCAAGTTGATTAAAACTGATATTGTTCCTAACTATTGTTAAAAGTCAGCTGAGATTTTTCAGGGTCATTCTTGGGGAACTGGTGAAAAGCCTCTTGGCTCTTCCACCAATTGTGCCATCTGCTAGGATAGATCACTTGTGGCTTTGGTTGGAAGCATCAGGGACATTTGCCCTTCTTGAATGATCCATTCTCTTCTTGCAGCATGCCCATTAGTTGGCTTTTTGTTCTCTAGGGTCATTTGACTTTCCTGACTTGTTGGTCATGTTACCTATAGTTGCCAGCCTGTAGAGAAGTCCCATTGTACCCTGAGTTTTAGCTGACCAATTAGGACAAGGGCCAAAAATACTATTTTCTTTAATCTTTTAATGTTCTAGACATTGATTTTGGTTTTAAACATCCAGCAGACCAGTTTCATAAGTCTTGATGTTGGGTTATTAGGTTTTAACTTTAATATGTATAGTTTTATAGTTACCCTTTCATTTAATTAGGGTCAGTAAGAGTATTAAAAAAAGCATTATATTTTATCAGTCCTATAGGTTGATGGCTTAACTCATGTTTTTTTGTTAGAAGTAGTATTTCTGTAAAATGTGAACAGGCAACAATTATAAAGTTTTAAAAGGAAAATACAAAATGAGATTAATAAGACCAAGTAGCTTTGAATCAAGAAACATAATTTCTATCATAACATTAGTATGACTTTAGTGCCTATTTTACCTCCATAAAGGTCCATAAATCTATCATCTCAGTAATATGAGACCCTTTTTAAATGTTACTTTCTTTTAAAACTTCCTTATAATTTTGTATATGTTTAATAATTATTTCTGTATTATATTTCTTGATCATTTTGAGAACTCAAAAATCTTTATAACAAAAATCTATCCTTTGAATGTGACTTTAAATGAGCTCAACTTTGCTTAGTTTGGAATCATCCTAATATGGAGTAGGGTGAAAGAAAGAATCTTATCTAAGGTAAGGTGGGGGCTCTTGACAAATAACACAAGTATTTGAACTTATACAAGTTTCCATATTTTCAACCTTCAAGTAAATCAGGCTCTCCTTATTATAGGTTATAATGGGATATCTAATAAGAAAATTAAATGATGTAAATAGATCCCGAACCAAATTTGTTATTTCTATACAAGTCTGGAAAGAGAGTTTGGAAACACAAACTTGGTAGTGTTCTTCTAAGTTTTACACCTCAAAATATTTTTATACCTGGAGGGCTTGAACACACCTAATATATAAAGAACCCTATAATACCATCACAATTTTACTGATGTCTTTATATTAACTAGGCTTAACCTTTGAAGAAAACTTTAGAATTCATAACGCGGGGTATTTACAATCATAGGTCTGCAATACTGACAAGAATCAAAAGATAATGTGAATTTCTTTAGTTAGGAAACAGTGTTTCTGATCCGAAATAGACTTATTATCTAGTGTATAAATACATCTTTGTTGCTACCCAGGTGTCCCTGGGCAGCGGTCGAGGCTATCAGAACCAGCCAGATCGTCCCCGACGGGGGCCGAATCAGGAGATGAGTGCCGAGGGCTGGAACCCGGGTCCCCCTCCTCCGGGGACCCCTTCCCTCCCAGCAGGGGAAACGAGTCAACCACACGCAGAGGATGGCAGCCCAGAATCTGTTTATTACTAAGGCACACGGGTTTTTATAGGGAGGGGAGAAAGCCAAGGAATCAATAATCCTTCTAAGGGAGTTGCCAGGTGTTATGCAGATTTTGAGTACAGACAAACAACTAGGGAACAGCCTGTGGTTAACACATTCCAACCCACCCTAATCTTCTTTTTGCATAACAATTAGTAAGCTTAACAAAGCAGGACCTAGCAGCCCTTCCTGAAGGAACTTCTGGAAATAATAATAAGATCACTCTAGGGCAGCTGATGAAATGGAGTGAAGGTCAGACCCCAACACATCTTATTTATATAACAATGAAATGTCGTGGTAGTTAGAGCAAACAGATATAAACCAGGCCTTAAAATGGCAGTGTGACCCTCCCGTATCAAATATAATGCACAAAAGGGAGCAATTACTTCTTATTTTTTTTTTAAAGAGAGAAACAACTTTATTTAGTTTTTCACATGGCCTTCGTTGCTCCAACACTTAGTTGTGTAAGTGGTGCTTGAACCCAGGTCCTTGCGCATGCCAGGCAAGTCCTGGAACTGCTGAGACACCATTCCAACCTTCATTTACCAATTTTTAAGATCACATGTAATAAATCCAAATGTCACCTTACAGAATTCAAGTGAAGAGTATTTGAATTTATATTAGATTGATGTTTTGACATTTTAGCTTTGCAAATTAATCAGATGTGTCCTCTAACAAACAGTTTATGAAAATCAATCCCATTTATGTTAAATCTAATTTGCTCATTTTTAAAAGTTAACTTTGTAAAACCAATACATCAGACAGGTGTACTCAAACAGCATAAGCCATTTCTCCCCTGCAGAAGAAAATTCCTAGAAGCAATGAATGTTACATCTCAGGCACACTCACACAGTCTCTGGGATGTCCTGACCACCAAGGAAGTACTAATTTCTCAAACTCCAAGATTTTCCAAGTGTTGGTCCATGAGTGAAGTTTTCTGTTTCCCATGGTACTTGCTTGGGCCCTTTCCCTGAATTGCTGATCCACCTCAGATCTTGGATCCTTTGTCATTCTGAGAGCTCACAGTTCCCTCATGCATCTCCTCCAAGGAAGCCGTGATCCTGTGAGATCCCCAGATGACTTATGGAGTCCCATGTTGGGCACCAAATTTTAGAAATAAAATTATTAAAAATTCCGAGGCACCATAAGATAATCAAACATGTGCCCAGAAGTGGGTGAGCAACACAGACTTTACTTCTGCAGAAGGGTGCACTCACAGAGGGGATCTGATGAGCAAGTGCACTTGAGTAGGCAGTTCACCTGCTTATATCTCCAACCTGACACAATCCTATACTTCACTTCAATCGGAAGAGCTCAGCAGTACAATGTGTGATTGGCTAATATAAAATTGGGGTGACTACTGAAAAGTGCTATGGGTGTGATGGAATATCTGATGAGGATTTTAAAAACAGATTGTCTGTGACCACATAGTTCCTGACCTAAGCTGGCTTCCTTTTATATATGAACTGTAAGACTATCTTCTGAAAATGGACCATCAGACTTCCTATTTCTCACACTATTAATTTTTAACGAAAAATAATTTGTCATTATAATTATTTTTAACATTCAGTGGTATATTATAGTAAACAGACTTATAAAAAAATTCCATTCTTTCCCTAGTTACCATGTGTTTATTGGTTATCAATAGCACAAAGTTCATGTTCTTAAAGAAATATAATGATCCCACACAACAGTTACATTTTCTGTAAAAGATAAAATAAAGTTCAGGAAGACTTGGCTTTTCTCAGTATTTGATTTTCAAATTACTAATACAAATTTACCATACAAAATTTATATATTTTGCCCAACATCAAAAAACCTGCAAAATGTTCCTAAGACAGGTGCATTTCTTATTTAATTTTCAAAGATAAATAACGACTTTCTAACCAAAAGTGATTACATTCCTAGCTCTCTAAACATTAAAAAGATAGTACAAAAAATGATCTTTCATATTTTGAATAGCTCTCTTAGTTACATAAAGTATTTTCCATCCCAACATGTTCTCAAAATCAAAAGATAATTTAATTCCTAAGAACATGAGAAGAAGAGTCTTAATTGCAAACCAGGCAGTCTGTTTCCATGGCAGCACTGCGGGATTCATTTGCTGTGGAATTTCTCAATCTTCTTTACAAGTCGAGCTTGGTTTGTTTTATATACCAAACAAACTAAATCATCTGTTACTTTAATACACAAACTCCCATCAGAATGCCTATATTTGAGAACAACACGTGCCTTCACAGGTTCAGTGAGTTAGAGCTTCTCCTCCATGTGTCTGAACTCCTCCCAGGTCTGGTACTGTACCATCATGGCCCAGGGTGGAATGGAAAGCAAACGGACGGGAGGCTGGGCTTCTGGGTCCACCTATCTACCTACCTACCTACTTAAAAAATTCTTTACATATTTATTAGTTTCATGTCCCCTTAATTTTGGTGGCAATACACAATAGCATTAGGTAATCTGAAACCAAATGTTTGGATATCATTAGATTTTTAAATGTGTGAATGTTTCTTCTGGCCTGTCTTGCTTTTTAAAATGAAGTTAGTGGCCAAAGGAATATAAAAGACAGACCTGATCTTGGATGCACATATATGAGTTCTGAATTGACATGTTTGGGTATGTGTGGTGACATAGCTTGGGAACAAACCCAGGAAGGTCCTCAAGCATGCTAGACGCACACTGTACCACGGAGTTACACCACCAACCCCATAGTTTTTAATTCATGGATTAGATATCCCTATGTCTTTGTGTGGATGTGTATATGTGTTGTATGAGTTGTGAAATTTATATTCAAATATTTTGTCTATTTCTTATTGGCCATTTTTTGTTTGCCTTCCTCTAATTTCAATTGTGAAATTTCTTCATTATTCTCTAAGAAGTTCTTCATTAGACATGTACCATGAATATATTTCCCCTCAGCCTGTGGCTTGCCCTTTTTGTTAATGGGGTCTGATTTTAATTGGTTCATTATAATTATGAAATGTTTTAGCTTTTAATACATGCTTCTCTTATTTTTATGTCTAATTGTTTTTATGTTGGAAATTCAGATACCTTCTTAGCAAGTGATTAGGAAATCTTTAAATAACTCATAATTGACATTGATTTTAATAGAGTATCTCTAAGGCACTTCAACATAACCATTCCTCTGAGGAGGAAAATCAAAGATAAATAAATATATATAATGGAAATGCAGAAGCTAAAACTCTTTTTTAGTAAAGAAAAATCATTTGAGAGCATTTTTGTTTAAAATATGAACACTGATATATCCCAAAAACCAAATAAATTTGCCTATTAATTGCATAGTCATCTAAAAAAGAAGTGAAATAGTAATGTTATATATTTTGTTAAGTTTCAGCAATCAGTTAAATTGAGAGAGTTTCTGAAAGAGCTAAATTATTAGTTGAATTTTGAGATATAAGATCTGAGGTCAGTAGGACATAAGAAAGAGTAAAAGAAGAGGGAATGAACAAGAAGTCAGGCAGAAAGAAAATGGTATAAATGAAGGGGGGGAAACCAGGTGTATATAGTGAATTGGTGAAATAAATTCAGTCTTTAGAAAAATGAAGAGCAGAGTATTAGAAATGTGGGACAAACACACGTGCTCTTCAGTTCCAAAAATCTATACAGGAAATATCAAAATTTCCCAGTCTTCCTGTCTTTCTTACTGTTGGGCAGGCATTAAGGATTTAAGTAATACATCATGCAAAGTTGTTTTTATTTGCCCCAGACAAATCTCAGCATATGTTTTCTTCTGTACATGTGCATAACTTCAGTTCATATGAAATGTTGCCATTTTATAGGATAGCTTCATACAGGCAAAACTCGGTGTGACAAAGAACAACACAGGAAGATTAGTCACAGAGAGATGAGGAAACAGCCTTTTAAAATTCCTGTATACAGTTTATGATGTTTCATGCAATTTCTTTTTGAGGGAATATTACAGGAAAGTACTGCTTCAGTCTGGACTCCGAAAGGGTAAGCTAATGTAAAAGATTTTGGAAAGAGACTCGATATACATAAGAGCTTCTCAAACTAATGAGTCACCTTTTGGGGACCATGTTAATAATGTGCATTTTGATTCAACAGGTCTTGGATTATGTGTTTCTAGTAAGTCCTCAAGTGAATCCTTCGTCCTGGTTCTCAGACCACACTCTCCGGATCAAGAATATATCCTCCCTTTAGAGAAATCTGCACAGACAGACATAGAATAATAGATCAAGACTTCACAGCATCAAGGGAAAGAATCAATTTTACTTTTATGTCTGAGCATGGGCCAGGCAGAGGGCAAGAAGCAAAAAGATGAAATAGAAGTTATAATTCTAGATAGTGCTGCCATATGACGTCAGCAAGACCTTGACCCGCCTTTGCAGAATGTACTGCTAGGGGAAACTAGTGAAGCTAAGAGGCTTCTCACGAGTTCCCAGGAGTACCCCTGAAAAATTTCAGCCGACTCTTTAATAATAAATTGGAATAAGGTCAATTTTGACCAGTTTGGTCTTAAACACATGGCAGGAGAATATACCCAAAGCAAATCATACATAGACATTTAAAAAAGGATAAAAGTTCTTTTGATGCAACTTAAGATGTATACTTGTGTGGCCCCACCTATAATAACTAAACTAAGGAGGCTCCCTGTCATTTAGGTTAGCTTAATCTGTCTCAGCAACTGCAGGCTTTAGGAAAGACCTTCCACAAGATTTCCCAGGACACCATGGAAACCGCCCCCCCCAACACACACATATCAGCCTGGAGATTCTATATGGTTTAAAACCTGGAGAAAGGAGCCCCTCCAATCCACCTGGGATGAGCTCCATATTGTCATAATAACTACCCCACTGCTGTCAAAGTGGCAAGAATCAGTTCATGAATACACCATTCCTGGATAAAGAAGGCAATTGCTCCTGAGCAGTCCCTTGTGAATAGCTAAAGAAGACCCCGGAGACACACTCAGACTGACACTCCAGAAAAAGTCACACAATAGCCCTGCTTATTCACCCCAAATGCTGACTAGTTTATGCATGACCAGAGCCTAGGAGACTACAGCCGCGCTCCAGTCACAAACCTGGGGGCCAACTGGTCAATGTATGGTGGAAACTTGAGAAATTAAATGGGAGACACTGGGGAACTATGGTCACAATGTCAGCCTGCTTCATTGGGACCAATATTGCTAAACTTGCTCTTTTCCACAGAGCTAGCCAACACAGCTTCAAACAACTGGAGCCAATTGGAGAAACATGTTTTAGCCATATCCTACGTAGATGTAGTGGGTCTGTTCAGGTGGCTTTTCTGGTTTTCTTTGTAATAATTTGTGTCTTTCTAAGCTGTAAGGCAATGAGTGCATCCTATCTACCATGTTGTTGCTGGCCATATCTTTCCCCTTCTGGAAACAATAGGTTCAATGAAAGCATCTGGCAGAAACCTTGGAACAGCTTCACAGCCAAAATGTAATATTTGCTATCCTGCTCTTCTTCCTGATAAACCTGTTTCTTCCCCTGGTAATGGCACTAGGAACAACAGCTGGGATTGATACTAGAATAGTATGGATTGTTTCATAAGCTTCCTTCTATCACCGTCCATCTAGGGAGTTGACAAACAACATGGCACAAGTGGTTAAATGAATGGTAACTATACAAGGTGAGTTAGAGTAATCTAACATGGGACAAGTGGTCAAAAATAGTAACTATACAGGATGAGTTAGAGTAATCTAACATGGGACAAGTGGTCAAAAATAGTAACTATACAGGACGAGTTAGAGTAATCTGACATGGGGCAAGTGGTCAAAAAATAGTAACCATACAGGACGAATTGGAGTTATCTAACATGGGGCAAGTGATCAAATCAATGGTAACTATGAGGGACGAGTTAGAGTAATCTAACATGGGATAAGTGGTCAAATCATTGATAACTATGAGGGATGAGTTGGAGTTATCTAACATGGGATAAGTGGTCAAATCAATGGTAAGGAGGAGGAACGAGTTAGAGTTATCTAACATGGGGCAAGTGGTCAAATCAATGGTAACTACGAGGGACAGTTGGAGTTATCTAACATGGGGCAAGTGGTCAAATCAATGGTAACTACGAGGGACGAGTTGGAGTTATCTAACATGGGGCAAGTGGTCAAATCAATGGTAACTACGAGGGATGGGTTAGAGTTATCTAACATGGGACTAGTGGTCAAATCAATGGTAACTATACAAGACGAGTTAAACTTTACAGGAGTAAACTATACAGGACGAGTTAACTTTAAAAAGTTAAAAGGGCATCAAAGGGGGAATATATGATAAAAAGGCTAAATCACAAGACTTCTCTTGCCTTAGTGAGATGAGAAAGCAGGAATGTTCCTTTAAAAAAAAAATCTAGGGGTCATGTAGCTTGCCTGGCATGCACGAGGACTCAGGTTCGAACCCCAGCACCACGTAAACAACGCAGCGACACAGCAACTAAAGACACATGGCAAACTAAATAAAATTGATTCTCTCTCTCTCACTGTCCCTCTCTCTCTTGAAAAAAAAAGAGAGAAAATAAACATCTAACTGTGGACCTGTGTGAGCTATCTGGCTGTGAAGTTTATTGTATCAGTTCCTTTTAAAACCTGCTTACCACAGCAGCCCATAGGAGCCAGCTGCAAGCCTGCTGCAAGCCCCATCTCCTTATTGCATCTGCTTCTGTACATGTGCTTCCTGCCATCCCAAAACCCCGTGCAACCTTTCTGTAACTAAAGAACTCTTGTAACAAGACAGAACCGAGATAATGCCGGAAAACCTATAAAAATTGTAAAAAAAAAAATCTATAAATTAGGGCTCAGATTTTGGACCAACGGAAGTCACATGAAAGACTAAATAATATTGATTCCCCCCACTCACTGTCCCTCTCTCTTTAAAAACAAAACAAAACAAAACAAAACAAAAATGACTTGACAGACAAGAAAATGTTGTCCATACACACAATGGAGTATTATTCAGCTACAAAAAGAAAGAATGGCTTTATGGCATTTGCCATTAAATGGATGGTTCTGGAGTTTTTGTGCTTAGTGAAATAAGCCAGTCTCAAAAAGTCAAAGGTCAAAAGTTTTCTCTTATATGCAGAATCTAATCCAAAATAAGGAACAGATCAGAGGAATACACAAAGGGATGAAAGGGAGGGAGGAGGGATGGGAGAGGGAAAGTTCATGGAATGAATCAGACCTAACTTTCCTATGTACAGACATGAATATACCATAGTGAATCTCACTATCATGTACAGTAACAAGATACTAATTAAAAAAACTACTAGTAATTAACAAAATCAGTAGAGGGAAGAGAACAGGGTTAAGGAGGAAGGAAGAGAAAAGGAAAATAGTGGGGACTGAATTAGAATAAGTTATCCCTGTACTTTTATAATGGTGACATTGTATTTCTATTATCATGTATAACTAAAAACACCCAATAAAAAAGCAAAAATAGGGACTGGAGTGGTGGCTCAGTGGTTACGGTGCGTGCCTGGCATGCGCAAGGACACAAGTTCAAACCCCAGCACCATGTGCACAAGGAAATCTCGGAGCACCGAAAGCCACATGCAAAACTAAATAAAATCAATTCTCTCTTTCTCTCTCTGTCTTTCTTGCTATCTTTAAAAAAAATAAAAAAGGCTTATCGGAGGATCAATAAAATGCAAATTTCTGCCTGGATGCAGCACAAGATTCACGTTCTTAATTTAAGCTGCTTAGGTCCAGTTCTCAATGTTGGAATTTGTGCAATTTAAAAAGAGCTTCTAGGAACATCAGTGAAATGTAGGTGGAAGGAAAGTTCCTGAGGAGTGTTTTCACTTAATTAATTAATAGGGCATGGGAACTGTCCACTCTTGTAGCACAGGCACACACCATTCATTTTGGCCCATTAGGGATGGTGCTGATTATGACCAAATACGTGTATAAAAAGAACGCGTAGGAACCGCAGTGAAAAACAGTTGGCGGACAAGCTCCTGAGGAAGTTCTAACCTGACCCACGAAGAGGGTAAGGGAAATGCAGTATCAAGTTTTCAATAGATTAAAAAAGGGGGCTTGGGGAAATGTCTTGCATTTTATCATAAGGTTTATATTCTTCACTTTGGGCAATTAGGATCAGAGTACATTTTGGCCTTTTTTTTTGCAACAGACAACAGATTATAGGAATAGTAGTGAAATACAAGTGGCAAGGTGGTCCCAGAGGAAGCTTCTCAACTAATTCATTGAGCATGGGCAATTGTGTCCTGATTCAGGACCATATCGACATTCATACATCAGTCCATGAGGGTCCGTGCTCATTATGGCTAACGAAGTGCAATAAGAAAGAGCTTAAAGGGGCTGGAGCGGTGGCTCGGTGGTTACGGTGCTTGCCCAGCATGCGCAAGTACACAGGTTCAAATCCCAGCATCCACGTACACAACTAAGTGTCAGAGCAATGAAAGCCATTTGAAAAACTCAATAAAAATTGATTCTCTCTCTCTCTCTGTCCCTCTCTCTTAAAAAAGAAAGAAAGAAAGAGCTTAAAGCAGGGAAGTAATAGTATAGTGACTGGGAGGTTCCAGAAGCAGATTCTCCAAAAGACTATTTGGGAGGGGTTGGGGATTTAGCTCAGTAGTGGCAGAGCGCTTGCCTAGCACGCACAAGGCCCCAAGTTTGGTCCTCAGTCCTGAAAAAAAAAAGGGCATTGGGAATTGTCCCTTGTTGAATAGGAAGTTTACATTCTTTATTTGGGCCAAGCAGGGCCAGTGCTTATTATGACTAAATACGTGCCATTTGAGAATGGTTTGCAGCAGCAGCAGCAGTGAAATGCATATGGAAGGAAAGTTCAAGAGGGTAGGTTATCACTTAATTCACAGAAAGAGCATTTGGCATTGTCCTGATACAACACAAAGTTCATATTCTTCCTATCTGTGCATTAATGCCTGGGCTCAAATAGGTGCAAATTGAAAATAGCTTGTAGGAGCAGCAGTGAAACACAATGACTGGTAGAGAGGGTTGGCAGGCTAATTCTATTTTCAAAGGGATCATTGGTTATTGTCCCCCCATGAAGCACCAAGGTCACATTGATCATATCAGCACATGATAGCCAGTGCACATTATGGCCAAACAAGTGCAATTTCAACATTTTAAATGATCATCAGTGGAGGTTCTCACTTACTTCACAAGGTGGGCATTTGGAATTCTCCCTGATTGAAGCACCAGGTTCACATTGCTCACTGTGGCCCGGTAAGGGCAATGCTCATTAAAGCAGAATATGTGTAATTTAAAATCACATTTTAGGAGCCACAGAAAAACATAAATGGAAAGAAGTTGCAACAGGTTGATCCTCTTCTAAGGCACAAAGATAGAATTGGGAATTGTTCCCTTTACAATACCACACTCACAGCCTTCATATGTGCGTGTCAGGGCCAGAGCTGATTATGGCTGAACGTGTGCACTTTGAAAAGGGCTTGTGCACATTTGTAATTATTTTTTTCTTGTTACAGTAACCATTTGTAAAACATTCCCAATAGTTCCACAGCTCTGAAGCAGCAATCTAATTTTTCTCACTTTCAGAAACCAACTTTCCAGTCTAATCCATATTAGCCTCTCCACAGAGGAAGAAAAGAGGCATGGGCCCATTTTGCTGAGTGCCAAACAGAACCCAGGGAAAGACTCCACTCTGTGCAAAGTACCAGCCAAACCACGAAGGCTGGTAACTCCAAGAGGAGTTAGTCAAAAACCAAAAATCATGTCATTCATGTTTTGCTTTTTTAGCTTTAAGGTGTCTTTCTTTAGACAGCTTTATTTTTATTTAACTTTTTTTCACCAGAAATGACCAAATTAAGATGGTGAGACCTCTGGGATGGTTTTGTTTTTGTGGCGGTGGGGATTGAACCCAGAGCCCTGCGCATGTTCAGAAAGTGCTCTACCACTGAATCAAATCTCAGGTCCAATTTAGTTCTCTAAGAGAGCCTTCCGAATTGTTCACATGCATTTCAGGAGGTTAGAAACAGTGCTCATTGAGGCTTAATATGTAAATTTCAGACAGTATGAAGGAGGAGCATCGAATCACAAGTGGCAGAGAGGCTCCAGAGGCAAGTTCAAACTTAATTCTCAGAGAGGGCATTGGAAATTGTCCCTTGTCGTAGTACCAGGTACATATATTTCATTCCAGCCTGTTAGATCGAATGTTCATTATGGTCAAATATATATAACCTGATAACAGTTTAAAGCAACAGCAGTAAAATGCAAATGTCTATGTGGTTCCTAAAGAACTTTCTTAAATTTACTAAGGAGACTGTTTCCCACGGCATAATGAGGTTCACATTTCATTAAGGCCCATTAGTGCCAGTCTTCGTTTTTGCCAAATATGTGCAATTTGAAAAAAGCTTGTAGAAGCAGTTGTGAAACTGTAGAATCAAGGAGCTTCCAGAGGAAGTTCGGTTTCAAACTGAATTCACAGAAAGGGTTTTGGGATTTCACTCCCATTGCAGCACCAGGTGTGCATTCTTCATTTCAGACCGCTAGGCCAGTGTTCAGTATGGCCAAATATATGCAAACTAAAAATGGCTTGCAGGAGCAACAGTGAATGCCAAGTGACAGGGAGGTTCGGCAAGCTGTTGCTCTTTCAGTCTACAAAGAGGGTATGGGGCTAGTTCATGTGTGTTGCACCAGGTTTGCACTCAACATCTCTGCTGATTAGGGCCAGTCCTCTTTATGGTCACATATGTGCAATTTGATTCAACAGCTGGGAAATAGTAGTGGCAGGGAGGTTTCAGAGGCATGCTTAAACTTAATTCTCAAATATGGCCTTTGGACTTGTCCTCATATGCCACACCAGTGTCACATTTTTCTTATTGGCATATTAGGGTCAGTTTTTATTATGACTAAAGCATGCAGTTTACAAACATCTTATAGGAATAAGGGTGAAAGGAAGAAGCAGGAGGTTCCAGAGGAAGTTTCTCATTTAATTCAAAGATGCAACTATGGAATTGTTTCTTGTTACAATACCAATTGCACATTATTTATTTCAGCCTATTAGGGCCATTGCTCATTATGACTGAAAATGTGTAATTTAAAATGGTCTCGTAGGAGCAGTATTGAAACAGTTAGTGGCAGGGAGGTTCCGGAGGAAGGCTCAAACTTAATTCACAGTGGGGTTTAGGGAATTGTCTCCCATTGCAACACCATGTTTACATTGTATCAGCCCATTAGGACAGTACTAATTATGGCCTAATGTGTTATTTCAAGAGGGCTTAATAGGAACAGCATTGAAACACAAGTGGCAGGAAAAATCCGGAAGCAGGATCTCACTTAATGCATAGAAAAGTCATTGAAAATTGTCCCATGTTGCAGCCCCAGCTTCACATTATCCACATGGGCTCATTATGGATAAAATGTGTCATTAGAAAACTGCTAGGAACATCAATGAAACTTAAGGGACTAGAAACAGGTTCTCATTTAATTCACAGATAAGGCATAGAGAGTTTTTCCCCATTGTGTCACCTGGTTTATATTCTTCATTATGGTCCATTAAAGCCAGTGGCCATTTTGACCAAATATGTGCAATTTGAAAAGGCTTGAAAAAGCAACAATGAAATGCAAAAGGCAGCCCCAGAGGAGGGTTCTCATTTAATTCAGAGAAGACATTGGGGACTGCTTTCCTTTGGGGCGTCAACTTCACATCCTTCATCCTTTTGATCCATCAAGGCCCACACTCACGATGGCCAAATGAGTGCAATTTGAAAACTGCTTGTAGGGTGATCACTGAAAAGAACATACCATGGAAGTTAAAGAGGTAAGTTCACAATTACAAACAGGGCACCGGGAATTGTTCCTCATTGAAGCATCAGGTATGCTTCCTTAATTTCAGCCTAGGAAGGCCAGTGTTCACTATAGCCAACCAGGTACAATTTGAAAAAGGCTTGCAGGAGCAGCAGTGAAATGCACATGGCAGGGATGCTCTAGAGGCATGTTCAAATTTAATTCACAGTTAGGGCACTGGGTATTCCCCCATTGCAGCAGCAGGTCAATATTCTTTATTTGAGCCCATTAAGGCAAGTGCTTATTATAACCATATAGTTAGGAAATGCCTTGAAGGAGAAGTGAAATTCAAGTGGCACAAAGGTATCAAAGGTCGATTCCCACTTAATTCACGGATTGGGATTGTTCTCATTGCAGCACCAAGTTCACATTCTTCATTATGGCCTATCAGGGACAGCGCTCACTGTGGCAACATATAGGTGATTGGCAAACAGCTCGTGTGGCAGTAGTGACACCAATTGAAGGCAGTATCCAGAGGAAGTTTCAAACTTCATTCACAAAGAGTGCATTGGGAGGTTCGCAGTCTTCACTTTGGCCCATTAGGGCAAATGCTCAATAAGGCTAATATGTGCAATTTGAAAACAGCTTGTAGTATGAAACACTAGCGTCAGGGAGGTTCTAGAGGCAGGTTCAAACTTAATTCAGTTTGAACACAGAATGGGCGCTGAGTATCGTCCTCCACTGCAGCGACAGATTCACATTCTTCCAAAACCCATTAGGGCCAATGCTCACTATGGTCAAATATGTGAAATTCGAAAACAACTTGTAGCAGCAGAAGGAAACAGGAGTAGTAGGGGTGTCCAGAGGCAGGTTCCAACTTGGTTAACACAGAGGGCATTGGCACTGTTTCCCCGTCGCAGCGATAGGCTTATATTCTTCATTTTGACCCATTAGGGACAATGCTCATTATGGAAGAAAATAGGCAATTTGAAAATAGCTTTTAGGAAGAGCAATGGAACACCATTTGCATAAGGTTCCAGAGGCTAGTTCAAAACTAATTTAGAAAAAGTGCATTGCTAATGGAGTCATGTTTGAGCCCCAGGTTTGCATTCTTCATTTTGACCCATTCCAGTCAACGCTCGTGAAGTCCAAATATGCGTAATTTTTAATCAGGCTGTAGGATGAATATTGAAGCACAAGTGGCAACGAGATCACGAGGGCGGGTTCTCACTTAACTAATTGAGAGCATTGGTGACTGTACTCCATTGCCGCACCAGTCAGATGCTCTCTTCATTTGGGCCTGTTGGTGTCAGATTCACTATTGTTGAATCTGTACACTATGAAAACAATTTGTGGGAGCATCAGTGGAACACTATTGGCAGGAAGATTCCAAAGGCAGTTTCTCAGTTTATTAACAGAGACATAATAGGGAACACTCCCCTGTTGTAGTATTAGGCTCACAATCTTCATTTTGGCTAAGGGTTAATGGTCTTTACGGACAAATATATACAATGCAAAAACCATTTGGCAAAACAGCATTGAAATGCACCTGGTATGGAGGGTCCAGAGGCAGGTTCACACTTAATTCACAGAGGGGACATGGAGAATTGCTCCACTTTGCAGCACCAGGCTTACAGTCTTAATTCTGGTCCACTAGGGCCAGTGATCTTTAGGGCCTAATATGTGCAATTCAAAAACAACTTCTAAGAAAACCATGTAATGGGGCTGGAGCGGTGGCTAAGAGGTTGGAGTGCTTGCCTGGCATGCACAAGGACCTGGGTTCAAACCCCAGCACCATACCCACAACTAAGTGTCTGAGAAACAAAGGCCAGATGGAAAAATAAAATTGATTCTCTCCTTCTCTCTTAAAAAAGAAAGAAGAAACAAAATCATGCAATGTACATGGCAGGAAAATTGTAGAGGAAGGTTCTCATTTAATTCTCAAAGGCGGCATTGAAAACAGTCGCCCATTGTAGCACCAGGTTTACATTCTAAATTCTGGCACGTTAGGTACAGTGCTCATTATGGTGAAATATATGCAATTTGAAATCAGCTTGAAGGAGCAGCAGTGAAATGCATGTGACAGGAGGTTCTGGAGATAGGTTCAAACCGAACTCACAAAGGTGGCTGTGGGAATTCTTAACCATTGCTACACAAGGTTCACGTTCTTCTTTTTAGCCCATTATTGACAGCGCTTATTATTTCCAAATCTATGCAGATTGAAACTGGCTCATAGGAGCAGCTGGTTAATGAAAGTGGCACAGAGGTTTCAACAGATTCAAAGTTAATTCACAGGGCATTGGGAGTTTTACCCTGTTACATCATCAGGTTCACATTCTAATTGTCAATCCACTAGGGCCCAAGTTCATTGCATCCAAATGTTTAGTTTTGAAATGTCTTGTAGAATCTTCAAGTGACAGAAAGATTCCAGATGGAGGCTTACACTTAATGCACAGAGAGAGCACCGGAAATTGTCCACCTTGCAGCACCAAGTTTGCATTCTTCATTTTGGCCTCTTAGGGTCAGTGGTATTTAAGGTCCAATACATGCATCTTGCACATAGCTTGTAGGAGCAGCAATGAAAAGCAGTGGCAGGGAGGTTCCATGCACAGATTCTCACTTAACAGAGTGAGTGGGAATTGTCCCACTTTGCAGCATTTGGTTTATATTCCTCATTTCAGCCTTTTGACCAGTGATCATGAGGGCAAAACATGTATAATTTGAAAACACATTGTAGGAGCAGCGTGGAATACGAGTAGCAGTGAAGTTAAAGGACCAGGTTCTCACTAATTCACAGACACAGTATTGGGATTTGTCTTTTGTTACAGCACCAGGTTTACATTCTTTATTTTGGCCCACTAGGACCAGTGCTCACTATGGTTAAATATGTACACTTTGAAAATGGCTTGTATGAGAAGTAGGGAAACTCAGGTGGCTCCAGTTTCCAGAGGCAGATCCTCACTTAACATAGAGATGGCATTAGCAATTTTCCCTTTAAAAGAATAAAGAAGTTTTTTGTTTTGGCTTTATTAAGGAGCTCGGTCGCTCTTTCTTTCTTTCCGTTTTTTTCTTTCTTTTTCTTTTCTCCTTTTCCCCCCAAGGCTGAGGATCTAACATAGGGCCTCGCGCATGCTAGGCAAGGGCTCTGCCACTGAGCTAAATCCCCAACCTGGGACATTTTTCAAACAACTTGAAATGACAGACTTCAGAATTTGAACCGTTTTCTTCTGGACAACTGTCCAACAAACCTTCAGTAGGACACATCCCACCCTCCCCCATGCTGGAGACCTCCAAATGAGCTTCAAGGAATACCAGCAGACAGTCCATCCCAATGCTCTTCCCATTGGATCAAAACCCCTGCTCCTTCCACTAACCTAAGATTTAAGTAAATCATAACCACGGACAAAAAAAAAAAAAAAGAATAAAGAATCTTTTCCTTTCTGCAGCACCCGGTTTAAATTAATTTTGACCCATTAGAAGCACAGTTCATTAATGATGTACATGTACAATTTGAAAACTATAGGTGCACCAGTCAAACACTAGTGGCAGGGAGATCCTAGAGATAGGTTCAAATCTAATTCACAAAGTGTGCATTGATAATTTCCTCAACTATAGCTCCGGGTTTACATGTGTAATTTGGTCCCATTATGACCAGTGCTCATTACAGTAGAATGTATTTAATTTGAAAACAGTTTGTAGGATCAACAATGAAATGCTACTTGCAAAGAGATTCCAGAGGCAGAAGTCACTTAATTTACTGAAAGGACACTGGGACAAGGTTCACATTCTTCACTTTGGCCTGTTATGGCTAGTGATCACAAAGGCTGAAAATATGTACAATCTGAAAATGGCTTGATGAAGCCCCATTAAAATGTACCTAACAGTACGGGTCCATAGCCAGGTTCTCACTTGATTCTGAGAAGGCATTGAGAATTGTTCCCCCTCACAGTACCAATTTCACATTCTTCAGTTGGGTTCCTTAGGACCAATGCTCATTATGGTCAAACATGCCCAATTTGAACGTGGCTTGTAAGAACATCAAATGAATGCCATGTTGCAGGAAGGTTGCAGAGGAGAATTCTCACCTAATTCGTAGATAGGGCATGAGGAATTGTCACCAATGCAATACCAGGTTTACATCTTCATTTTGGTCAGTTAGGGCCAGTGAGCATATGTGTAATTTGAGCAGTTTGTATGAGTGGCCGTGAAAATGCACATAGAAGGGAAATTCTAGGGTAGGTTCTATCTTAATTCACAGTGACAACATTTGGTATTGTCCCAATGTGCAAATCCAGGTTCATGTTCATTTCTGTTCCTCAGGTCCAGTGATCATTATGACCAATTAAATGCTATTTAAAAACACCTTGTAGGAGCAGCAGTAAAATGCAATTTCCAGGGAGGTAAATAGGTAAGGACTCACCTAATTCACAGAAAAGGCATGGGACTTGTGCTCCCTTGCAGCACCATTTCCACATACTTCACTTTGCCCCGCTATGGATGAATCTGTGCAGTTTGAAAACGATTTGTAGGAGCAACAGTGATATGCAAGTGGCAGGGAGGTTCCAGAGCCAGACTATCATTTAAATCATGAGAGCACTGGGAGTTATCCAACAAGGTAACACCACGTTCACATTCATTTTGGCCTATCTGGCCACTCTTCATGATGCAAAATGTGCAATTTGAAAATGGTTTTTACGATGAGCAGAGAAATGCAAGTGGCAGGGAGACATAGCTTTGGGATTTGTTTCCTGTTGCAGCACCAGATTCACATTCTTTGTTTTCGTCCTTTAGGGCCAATTTTTTTTTACACCTTAATACATGAAATTTGCAAATGGCTTATAGGAGCAGTAGTGAAATGCAAATTCCTGGAATGTTACAGAGGCAAGATCCCACTTAATTCATAAAGATTGCAATGGGAACTTCCCACCATTACAGCACCAGTTTTACAAAATTCTTTATTTCAACCTATTAGGGATGGCTGTAGTGCTCAAACCTAGACCCACATGCATATGAGGCAGGCCCTCTACTGCGGATCCACCTCTCCAGCCCTTAGCCTCAGCAAGTTAGCAAGACCCTGAGCAGCTTAGTGAGATGCTGTCTCCAAATAAAAAATTAGAAAGGTTTGAGGGTGTAGCTCAGTGGTAAAACATCCCTCAGTTCAACTCCCAGTACCAAAAAATTAATAAATAATAGTAAAAAAGGAAAGACACTGGGGAAAGACACAGAACACCAAGTGAAGCAGCCTGAAAATTTAAAAATGTAGCTAAATCTACAAAAAAAGAAGAGTGAGAAAAAAATCGTTGACACAATACCTCTACTTAAAATAACTTAATGGCTTTTCTAGGATAAAGACCCATTCTTAGCCTACAAGAATCTGTGTTATCTGTCCATGGTCATCCGTTTCAGGCTCCTTTCATGACACTTTCTTGGCCTCAGTGGCTATATGTATAATATTTTTTTTTCTGGAACCACCTACCTGCTCATTCTCCCTCCCCATTTGGTTCCTATGTTTATCTTTCAAATCTTAGGTTACTTTACCACAGAAGACTTCCTTGACCATCCCTATTTCATATCTAAGAAAGCTGCTTCCCCTGTTTTATATGCTCAAGGCTTTCCTGTATTTTTCTTTCCCACCTCTTATTTTCTAATTTTATTCATTCTATGAATACGCCTTTCCTCCTACACATTGTGCCTCATAAAGACAGATGTGTTTTGGTTACAATTATATCCCCTCAGGGTCAGATACGACACCTGGGAAATGGCACACTAAGGAAGTGGGGCCCTCCTCCCCCAATGTAGATCCAGACTTTGTTTTTGTACAAAAAGATGTTGACAATAGGGAATGTTTAGAAAAAGATTATTAACTCAAAAGCTTAAGTTTAAATAAAAACAAACAACAAAAAACAGTGATAAAAGGCACTTGAGCACTGGGGATGTAGTTTACTGGCAGAACACTTGCCTAGCATGCACAAGGCCTTGGGTTCAATCCCCAAAACAGAAAAACAAAACCAAGAAGACATAAAAACAAACAAAAAACACTTTGACTTATGAACCTACTAAAAATATAGGTTTGAAAATACTCCTAATATGAGTGGAGAGGTGATGCAGAAGTAGAGCACTTGCCTGGCATGCAAGAGGACCCAGGGATGATCCCCAGCACCACATGTACAACTAAGTGGAGGAAAACCAAAAACCAGATGAAAAAATAAAAACAGACTATCTCTTTCCAAAATAAAAGGAGGGAAAAAAGAAAATATCTCTAATAAAAGTTGCAATTCAGACATCTTTTGAGGGGTTTTCACCAACAACTAACGATGAACTAGAAATGGAAGAGGAACTAAGGGGAAGAGAGGGGACATTCTGCTTCGCATTTGGCCCCTGTAAACACTTCTGCAAGCAACTCCAAACTGGAAACCCTTTCATGATGTGCTTCTCCATGGAAATGCACTTGGAAGTTAAGAATTATGACTAAAGAATTCCAAGACTGGTAGGACAGACAGCATAAGAAACCCCTAGGATCCTGCTAGTTAACAACTACAGAAAGGTAAGAGGTATCTATTCTAATAAACTGCAGTGCTTGGTCCATAAATTCAAAACTAGAATGCCAGAAACAAGAGCTAGAGAAGATAAATAAGACATCCTAAAAGGAAAATAAAGATGTTTTAAATATATTCAACCACATCAAAAAAGCAAGCAGAACCATCTGGAAAACTGGGGAACCAATGATCACAATGAGTTTCTAAAATTTACACCACTTACACAACAAAGTGTCGGAACAATGAAATGCACATGAAAAACTAAATAAAATTGACTTTTTCTCACTGTCCTTCTCTCTTAAAAACAAAACAAAACAAAAAAAAGAACATGTCTTTGTTGTTTATAACAGTAATTAAAAGTTAAAATTTCAAATCGTATACAAAAGGATCTCTCTTCTATATTCTCTGTAGGATCTCAGATGTATGGATCTGATTCAGTTTATTTGGATCCTGGATCTGTTCAACAACTGTAATCTAAGCATCTTCCACTAAAATTAATTCTCTTTCTTTCCTTCTTTGTTTCTTTCCTGGGGATTTCACCCCGGGGACTTTACTACTGAGCTACATCCTTTTTATTTTTTATTTTGAGACAGGGTCTCACTAAATTTCTTAGGGCCTTCTAAGTTCCAGAGGCTGGCCTCCAACTTGTAATCCTCCTGCCTCAGCCTCCCAAATCATTGGGATTTTAGTCAGGTGCTACTGAGCCCAGCTTGGAATGTTTGTTCTTTCTGCGCTTCCAAAGTTGTATCTCTCTTCCCAAGCCTGTATATTTCATTCCTCAGAGTTTAATGGGATAATCAACATATGCAAAAATACCACAGCACTACAACCCAAAAATTAGTACAGATTCCTGAGTTAATTATGACATTTAAAGCAACTTTCAAACTAGTTATTTGTATTTGTGCAAAAGCTGATGGTATTCCAAGGTCTTTTATACTTGTATCTGAGTTCTTAGAAATCACTTGTAAAAAAAGTTAGCAGAAGGAGACAACAGAAACAAAAATATCATGAGAGATTCCATGTTTTTTTTTCTTGTGTTAGTCAATCTGTAACACAAGGGCTGGAGCAGCGGCTCAATGGTTATGGCGCTTGCCTGGCATGTGCAAGGACCTGTGTACAGTAAGTAAGTTCTGTCAAAAAGATTTGAGTTTCTGAATCTATGTGAGGAACATTTGCCAAACAAAATTATATTTTGTCCGATGTTTAAATAAGGGAAAGGAAAATATGGAAAAATCTCTATCACATTTGAAGATGATTACTTAGAAGAGGTATGACACCATGAAGCACCTAGCACACAGTATACCAGAAATGTGAATCTCCACTTCCTCGGATGAGACAAACTGCAGACATTACAGATTTTGATTCAAAATGCCATAAATTGGCAATAAACAATAATGAATAGAACTGCCTTACAAAGTAGTTTCCACACATTTTGGAAATTCAAGCTATGGCTTAAGAATACTCTTCCAGGATAGCTATAAAAATTAATTCCTGATTTGTGCTGAATTTAGGCCAATCGACCTCTAAAATGTTCCTTCTAATTACTAACAGAATTGATCACTAGGGAAATAAATAATCACTATTAGTTTTTCCTTTCTTCAAGTATATCACTTAATATAAACTGATAGGGTATCTTACCTATGAGATCCCTACTCTCCTTTCATTTTCTCTACTTTTGACAACATATCAACTTTAAATGTTTTCCTGGAAGAATCAGATGAACAAAATAATCACTTCTCAATTGGGAAAAAACAAATTATACCTTATTGTCATTATAACAGGCAAGATGGAAATCTGACTTTGATTATTTTTACTAAATTATGTAATCGCCATAACATATGGCGATATGTTATAGTAGTGCAGACATGGCTTCAAACCCATCTCAAACGCTTTTTCATGCAATCTTTTGTAATTATCCCTAAATCAGTGATTTTTCCTTATCTATAGCACTTGATTTATACTTTCGTTGACAGTTTCCTTCCTGTGCAACCTGTGTAAATATTTTATTTCTTCATCTAGATTATTAAGCTTGTGAAGGGTAGTGACCGCTTTTCTTCAAACAAGTAGTGTCTGGCATACTGCCTAATTCTTGGTAGGTATTCAAGCCTCTACTTAACTAAGTGAAATAAATACAAATTATATATATATTTGAAGAATCCATAATTCATTTAAGCCACCCAACAAAAATTAGCAGCATCACATAAAAATGGATATCCTATAAAACATAAAACATCCTCAAAGGTGACAGTTGAATAATGTCATACTAAAGAGATAGTTTTAGAAAATCAAGTAAAAATTTGAAATTAGGGGACATACCCATCAAATCATAATAAAACAGCATATTGGCTTCTAACTTGACACATTTAAAAGAAAAAAATTTTTTCAACAGAACACAAACTTAAGTTAAAATCTCCCAAAGCAATTAAAGATTGAGTGGATTGTAAAACAAGCCTCATTTCATTTCTCAAGGTGGTTTATGATATATGTCCTAGAGACAGAGGTTAAAAACCTTACATATAATTTGTTAATTGGAAACAAATGTTTCGCTTTTTTTTTTTTTTGGTACCAGGGATTGAACCCAGGGGTGCTTAACCACTGAGCTACATTTGAGGCCTTTTTATGTTTTTATTTTGAGACAGGGTCTTAGTCATTAAGTTGCTTAGGGCCTCACAAAGTTGCTGAAGCTGGCTTTGAGCTTATGATCCTCCTGCCTCAGCCTCTGGAGCCACTAAGATAACCAGCATGTGCCACCATGACCAGCTCTGTCTCTTAAATGTACTTCAGGTTGGGGTAGTTATGCCACGCTGAAATCTCATGCAACTTTATTTTTTGCAGGGCCGGGACTCAAACCCAGGACCCAATGTGTGCCAGTCAAATGGTTTATCATTGAGCTACATTTTCTTTTCTTTTTCTTTTTTTAAAGAGAAACAAACAGTGAGAGAGACAGAGAAAGAGGGAAACAATTTTTTATTTAGTTTTTCATGTGGCTTTCATTGCTCCGAGACTTTGCTGTGTATGTGGTGCTGGGGTTTGAACTCACGTACTCATGCATGCTGGGCCAGCACCGTAACCACAGAGCCACCACTCCAGCCCTCTGAGCTACATTTTCAACCCCAAACGTTTCTCTTTATACTCAAATATTCTCTTCAAATTTCAGATTTGAAAAGTTTACTGTATTCCACATTAACTTATGAGATTATAATGCTTGAATGCAGAGGAGAGAAAATTCAGAGTTACTCATTATTCAAAAATAGCTGTTGTCTCTCTCTCTCTCTCTCTTTTTTTTACCTGACTGGGGGCTGAATCCAGGGCCTTGGGGCAAGCACTCTCCCACTGTTACATCCTACTCCCCCAAAACATTGATTGTATTCAACTACTATAATAAAAATTATTAGTAGAGAAATATTAATGTAAATATATCACAATAAAATACTGGAACAGCAGTACTGATAGAGTCTATATTTCAGGTGATTAAGTAATGTCTCCTGTAATGAAAGATCTTTGAAAAGGAATACAGCTGGGGCTGGAGCGGTTGTTCAGTGGTTGGTGTGTTTGTCTGGCATGCACAAGGACCCAGGTTTGAACCCAGCACCATCTGCACAATCAAGTGTCAGAGAAACTAAAGGCCAAATAAAAAAGTAAATAAAATCAATTCTCTTTCTCTCTCTCTCCCCCTCCTTAAAAAAAAGAAAATAGAGGGGTTGGGGATTTAGCTCAGTGGCAGAGCACTTGCCTAGCACACCCAAGGCCCTGAGTTTGGTCCTCAGCCCTGAAAAAAAAAAAAAGAAAATAGAAAAAAGCTTTTCTCTTTACATTTAGAGTAACTGAAAACTTCAATTTTAACATTTGACCCAATAAAGCACAGCAAGAAGTGCTGTATTTTCAATATTAACAGGTTAATATTTTCAATATTAACAGGTTTTTCTTCTTTCAAAGCGAAAGAAGAAAAACGAACTGTTCCAGACTAGCTAAACAACAACAACAAAACCTAGTTCAGTATAAAATACTGAAAGTTATCATTAAGAAGTGTTTTAAGGGGCTGGAGCATTGGCTCAGTGGTTATGGCGCTTGCCTGGCATGCGTGAGCATCCAGGTTCAAACTGAAGAACCATGTTCACAACCAAGTGTCCAAGCAACAAACGACACATGAAAAAGCTAAATAAAATTGATTCTGTCTTGGGGTTGAGACAGCCCTGAAAAAGAAAAATTGATTATGTCTTTCTCTCTTTCTCACTGTCCCTCTATCCTTAAAAAAAAAAGAAGAAGAAGAAGAAGAAGGGCTGGAGCAGTGGGGCTTGGTGGTTACAGTGCTTGCTTCGCACGTGTGAGTACTTGAGTTCAAACTCCAGCACCACGTACACAACAAAGTGTCAGAGGAATGAAAGTCACATTAAAACAAAAAACAAACAAACAAACAAAAACCCTGCTTCTCTTTCTCTCTCACTGTCCCTCTCTCTCTCTCTTAAAAAAAAGTGTTTTAAGTTAGTGGAAATTTTTAGGCATGCTTATGTAATGATTAAGAAAATCAATTTTATTTTTCCATCCGGCCTTTATTTCTCTGACACCTAGTTGTGTATGTGGTGCTGGAGTTTGAATCCATGTCCTCACACTACAACTGCTGACTGTTCCAGCCCCCATTATGAGGTTTTATACAGAAGAAATGAATAGCAGAATAGTAACAACCACTTGAAATAGATATCATAAAAGCAACCCTGCCTTCTTAGGGAAAAACGAGCCATATGAACAACTGTACAAAAACAGTTCTTCCCCCAACACCAGGCATTTGTTTCTTTAGAAAGGCAATGCTACCGTAGCTCAGCTATAATGAGGAAAATAGCAGGAAAAAGTCATACTCCAAAAAGTGTTGGGGTAACAAAAGCCACATGAAAAACTAAATAAAATTGATTCTCTCTCTCCTAAAAAAACATATAGTTCAAGAAACTTCTGAAATTTTTCTTGGGAGGTTTCAGAAGCAGTTTATATGAAATCCAATAAAATGGATTCAATAAAGATGCCCCTCTCAGAAGGGAAGGGGGAAGTGCTGGAGAGGGAACTGGGCCAAAACTTATTCTTACATTGTGTACATGTATGAATGTGTAACAACAAAACCCTTCATTACGTACAACTATAATGCACCAATGACTTTTTTAAAAAGCCCTTCTCACATGTGTTTCTACTGAAGCAAGAGTAGTATTAGCTTATAGAATTTGAATATCTCTGTGAAATATTTAGACTGAAGCCTGAGACGAGTTTAACAAATATACCAAAAGTAGTATTACAACTATGAGTATGACTTTCAGGGAAGTAACATGTTATTCCAATAACAGATATCTGGGGATGTAGCTCAGTGGTAGAGGACTTGCCTAGCATGCAACAAGTCCAGGCTTCAATCACAAAAGCTTACAAAAAAAAAAAAAAAAAGGATGTTACAGTAAAAAGAAGTTCCAAAAAACAGTATCAAGAAAAGGCCACAATCACTTCTAAATCTGTTACCTTTTAAGGTCACCAATACTTTTTTGCTTTTTAGGTTTTTGTTCTGTTTGCAGTACTGGGGATTGAATCCAGGGTCTTAGCCATGCTATATATACAAGCACTCTA
Organism: Aplodontia rufa; assembly: GCA_004027875.1. NCBI lineage: Eukaryota > Metazoa > Chordata > Mammalia > Rodentia > Aplodontiidae > Aplodontia > Aplodontia rufa. The sequence goes on from PVKS010004745.1 coordinate 49,708, forward strand.
GCATTGAGCTACATATAATCCCTAGGCCCTGAAGTCAACAACTACTTTGAAAACAACAGCATTCATCTGAAAATACAAGCTGTCCTATGATTTGTTAAAGCTGGGTGCAGTGGCTGTAATCTCAGTGACTAGGGCAGTCGAGGTAAGAGTACTGAGACAGTTTTAGCAACTTAACAAGGCCCTAATAAGCAAGGTAGGCTCTTTCTAAAAATTAAAAATTAAAGGGGGAGGGGGGGCTGGAGATATGGCTCAGTGGTTAAGGACTCATTGGTTCAATCCTCAGTTAAAAAAAATTACTCCTAAAGTCAAATATGTAAAGTCAGGCATATAACCAGAGAATTAACCAATTCCTATGCATTTTTCAATGGAAATAAATTAAATAAGATTTAAATGCTTCCTGGAGAGCCAAGCACGGTAGCACATGGGTATAATCCCAGGTACTCTGGAGGCTGAGGCAGGAGAATTGGAAGTTCAAGGTCAGCCTGGGCAATTTAGCAAATTGTCTCAAAATAAAATATAAAAATGTTGTGGATGTAGCTCAGTGGTAAAGCACTCCTGAGTCCAATTTTCAGTACCAAAAATAAAAAAATAAAAATTAAATTTTTTTGGCTAGCAAATTGTTTCAAAATCTCCTAAGACAAATATTGATATGTAAAGGATAATAATAAAGAAAATCAGTTTGGCTGGACGTGGTGGCACAGGCCTATAATCCAGCTACCCAGGAGGCAGGAGGATCACAAGTTCAAAGCTACCCTCAGCAAATTGGCAGGACCTGAGCAACTTAGTGACTCTGTCTCAAAAATAAATAAATAAATAAACAAACAAACAAACAAATAAATAAAGGGCTGGGGAAGTGGCTCAGTGGTTGAGCTCCGCTGGGTTCAATCCCTGGTACCAAGAAAAAAAAAAAGAATAAAAAAAAATCAATTTATACTACCCAAGCATTTTAAAGTATCTACCTCTTGGCACACAATATATCCCACAATGAGAAAAAAAAAAAACAGTCGAATAAACAAACATGGCAAGAAAATAATGAACTTAGATTTCAAATGTATAGCCACCTGCTTGAGAAGCTGAGGCAGGAGGATCTAAAAGTTTGAGGCCAGCCTTGTTAATTTTGCAGGACCCTGTCTCAAAATAAAATAAAATGGGCTAGGATGTAGCTCAGAGGTAAAATGCTTGCCTACCATATGCAAGGTCCTGAGTTCAAACCCCAGGATGGCAAAAGAAGAAAAAGGTAATATTTTTAAATTATATTTTTAATCCACTTTTGGATTAGCCCAAACTTATGTTTTAAAAATGTAATCACTTTTAAAATTAAAATTAGGCAGTATCTTAGATAATTCAACTGACTATCCATATTAAAAGTAATTTAGTGTGCTGGGGGACAGGTTAACTTAATCAAATTCCTAGTTCTACAAAATGAATCAAGGGTCAGCAAACTATGGCTGACCCACAAGTTATGGATCATTTTTACAGATAAACTTTGGCCACTGATGTGACCACAGAGAACACTTAACTCTGAATCTCAATTAAGCAAAATGTTATCTCAAAATAATTTTACATTTACTACTAGGCTTGTGTTACAAAATATTTTCTTGGTATTGTTGTACTTAAATTTGATCCATAAAAAATTCCCCAATTTTTCTTTCTATTCATATTGAGCACTTATATAATATCTTCGATTTTGCCTCCAGGCTACAAAAAAATAAAATATTTACTTCTACTCCTTTTACAGAAAAACGTCTGCTGAACCCTGGAATAAATCAAATAATATAGCGTAGACAAGTTCTGTTGCCTAATCCATCACCTCTTTCCTAGTTACTTGGATGCTCAGCATTTTTCCCGTTTCTCAACTTGGATTGCAAAATGACAAATTGTTTTAACAAGTCAACCCTTTAAAATAAACCGATGGGGGCTGGAGTGTTGACTCAGCAGGAGGACCTGGGTTTGAACTCCAGCACCACATACACAACTAAGTGTTGGAAAAAACAAATACTAATGAAAATTAAAAAAAATTGATTGTCTCTCTCTTAAAAAAATAAAATATACCCTGATGAATCTATAAAACTATGCCTTGCCATAGAAATGCGATGCCTACTTAGTAACCAGGAGTCTACTAGGGAGTTCAGTTTCAACGTCTATTGAAATAAGAGCACTTGCCTGGCATGCACAAGGGCCCAGGTTTAAAGGCAGTACCACATATAAAACTAAATGTCAGAGAAACAAAGGCCAGATGAAAAAAGAAATAAAAATTGATTCTAACTCTCTTAAATAAAAAAAGACAAAGAAATAGCCTAATAGTTTTATGAAGATTCATACAACACTAAATGTCTAACAGAAGTTCTCTTTTAAACTTGCTCACTTGATATACTCAATAAATATAATCTTGCACACAGGACAAGAAACCAGTATTCCATTATGTTTGCTTAAGTCATAAACATTAAATGCCAAAAATAAGCTCTGTGTACCACACCTCCAGACTCCACTTTTAGACCAGATGATTAAAATGTCTTATTTTTTAAGATCATCCATCCTGTTGACATCAAAAGTGCTTCTCTGTGGAGGCTAGAACAAAACCCAGGGTTGGGTGAAAACTCATATATTAGACCCAGCAATACGCAATCTAGGGTAACCATAGATACGTGGGGTGGGGAGATGGAGAAGACAGATGTGAGGGAGGGAGAAGACGGAGGGATCTAGGGAGACAATCAACAATGAGCACACTCTTTACCCCCTGAGAATCTCAATAATACTTATGCAATCATTTAATTCTAAAAAATTCACAATCTAAATATTTATATCACTTGTAGGGGCAAAATATAGAAGAATCAAGAGACTGGGGTGTGGGTGATGTGGGGGTAATTATGGTTTAAGAACAAATGCATATCATATTGTTACTTTATATGCATCTAAGATTATACAATAACTCAACTCCTTAGTAAAGATTAAAAGAAAAAAGTATTTCTCCTTCAGGGGCTGGAGCTGTATGGCACTTGTCTGCCATGTGGGAGGACCCAGGTTCAACACCCAGCACCATATACACAGGTTAGTGTCGGTGCAATGAACACCAGATGAAAAAGAAAATAAAGTTGATTCTTTCTCTCCTTCTCTCTTTAAAAAAAAAAAGTTTCCTTGACAAAGATATAAAATGGGACTTTCTGAATCTATCATTATAGAAGCTAATCTTTTAATTAGATATAAGAAACATTTAAAAATTAACTGTTAAGTTTGAGGTTTCAAAGACAGCTACCCTGAGCCCTTTAGTAGGTATTTAAATCCTGAACTTTGAAAATCCAAATTTGAAAATAACCAGTGGCGCAGAGTAAAAACATGAGTTAGTAATAATCACATCATTTACTTTACTACTAAATCATTTCTATTAGAAATAAGTCTAGTAATTTACTGGGATTTACATAAATGTTACTATTAAAAATTTCTCTGCAACCAATTCAACTTGCTGCTATTTCCCTTGGGTTTTCATAATTCACCTTTAATTAGAAACAGTATTTTAAGACAAAAGTTTCAGATGGTTTGATCAGCTTGAAATAAGATTCATAAAAAGTACCTAATAATGTTTGTTCTGAAGTTTTGATGAGACAGGGAAGAGTTCTGTGCAAAAATACTGGCTCTAAAAAGTTTTAAAAATATTAAAATTAGGAGCTGGAGCGGTGGCTTAGCAGTTACCGCGATTGCCTAGCATGTGCGAGTACACGGGTTCAAACCCTAGCACCATGTACACAACTGTCAGAGCAATGGATGCCATGTGAAAACTCAATAAAAATTGATTCTCTCTGTCTCTCTCTCACTGTCCTTTCCTCTTTAAAGTTTTTTTAAAAAAATTAAATACAGATGAAGTTTTAAGAAAAAAATACTGATTAATTTCATTGACTACTTAGTGTTATGATATCGAGTTCAAAGAAATCTATAAATCTGTGTTGGTTCTAGATAACAGGAAACAAAATCCAAACATTATCTAAATTTACTTAATTTGTAAGGAAACTATCAACCCAGCCCATGTGATAACCAATACAATCCAACCACCTGGTATGAAAATCTTGTACTGCATATTTATATCAAGGAAATTAGTATGCATAATAATGTCAGAAGACATTCAAATTGTGGCATACATTCTCAAAATTCATCTACATTTATTTTAAACTTCAGATTCTCTACAATCTATTCTTAAACCTTTCTAAAATGGTCACTGTTACTTTATAGAACAACTGCACTTATAGTCATTTAATACAGCTAATGTTACCATTTGTAACCCATCTTCTTCCAAAGAGTAACTGAAACAAGGTAGCTATATTTAACAAAAGAGCTATTTATTGTTGCCAAACAAAATGAAAATCTCACTTTTACCTGGTCATTAAAAAAATTCATATAGCAGCTAGCTAAAATGGAATAAAACCCCTTTCCAAACGTCCTAACATACATATGAAAATCAACTAATACTAAAAGAAGTCTAATACATTAATTGCACCTAAAATTCAACAATTTCTAACTCGTTTAACTCTGATGTATTTTGCTTAAGTATTATTTCAATGTGTAAATATTTCCTCCAATATACATTTCTGCACAACTGACAAGAATCTGAAAAATCGTTTTAAAGTTTATAACTAATTAAAAGCTATTATAAAGGACTTAGATTAAAGTTGAAAAATAAACATGTACTATCTTCATTAATCTCCTATTATCACAGTTCTTTAAATAAAACAGTATCAAAATAAACTAAATGTAGGTACATTAATTACATTAGAGCACTTAAAGTTTCCAGAAACTAATATCAATGTTGAGAAGTTGTTTGGTAACCAGATCTAGCTCTTATTGACAGCTGATTTCTCCCGGGTGGATGCATCAGAAAGCAAATAGTTAAAACTTTCTTGGAGGATTTCTCATAACATTGAGAAAGGTCTTCACAATTTTCCACTTAATCGTCAGTTAGTTTTAGTTTCAAATTAAACAAAAGGAGATATTTTAGAAGAGGTACAAACAAGTATGTTTATTGTCAGGACTGCCCTTTAGTTCTTCACCCTATTTCTAATTAAAGACTTCCCAGATTTTTAAAGTATAAGAAGCAAAAGAATACCGTGAAATCTCTCTGAAGCAAGTTCATACTGGTTTCAATAAAAACGGAGTATTTTGTATTAAATTCCAATTAGAATTTCATAAAATACTAACAAGAGATAATGAAAGAGTGGAATTAATGCAATGTCATTGCAAGCACAGCTGATACCAGGTCTTTAACATACGCCACGGTAATATTGTAAATGAAGACATTCAGTGATAGAGCTAAGTTTGAGTTTCTGTAAGACACTTAGCTGTTGAGATTGCCCAAATTACAACATCCGCACAAAAGCAAAAAAAAACAAAACAAAACCAGTTATAACATTCATTAAACAGTTACAATTATAGTCATGATATTGTTTATAAAGTCTGTTTCCAAACACCTTGCTCCCATTTCCAAATAAGTCCTAGTTTCCCCCTCCAAAAGCCCGTAACAGCAGAAAGTGACTTAAGAAAATGTTCAGGGAGTAAGAGTTCCAAGGTCATCCCTAGAGCAGATGCTTGACCGCTACCTGTCTCAGTTTACTTATCTGTAAAACGGATGGATACAGTCCAAAGACTTAAAGCATCCAAAGGTGCCGTGTTAAAATGAAGCTCAAGTTAGTGTCAAGGCATTTCGGACTAAGGGCATATTCGTCCTTCATCCATTCACAGGCCAAATTTTACCCCTCAAAACCTACAATCTAAACCCGGTACTTCTGGATCTCACCGCACCCTCAGTTTAACTGCAACCTCATCTAAACAGAAGCCCGCCCTCCACGCCGGCCACCCCGCGGACCTTGGGGGAGTCAAGAACCCACCCCGGACTACAGCTCCCGTCCTCCAACACAGGACCCAGACTCGGGGCCCAAGGGAGCCGCAAGCCCTGGCGCGGACACATCCCCCTCGATTCCTCCCTCCACCCCCGAACCAAGGGCGCTCGCGGAGGGGAGGGTGCAGCTCTGCGGAGAGCTCCGAGCCCCCAGTACTGCAAGAGTGGGTCTTTCTGCCCTCAAAGCCTCGCACACACTCTCAAAGTCCTGGTGGTAGAAACTCGTGGTCAGCCTGGACATGCTCCATTTTGGACTTCTTTACCGAGCACACATCGGCTGCCACCGCGGAAGGCGAGGAGACCGAGTATCCGCCGCCAAATCCTCGAAGCCGCCTCCCCGGGACCCCGCGCGGGGCCCCGAGCCGTCCCCTTCCGCACTGCCGTGCTTCCGAGGAGCCGTAGCGAGTCCTGCCGGGCGGCCCCGCAAGCCTGCAAAACTGCACGCCCCAGCAGGCTCCCTTGGACCGAGGGAGTAAGGGGGAGCGAAGGAAAGACATGGGAAGAGAAGGATGGACGAGCGAAGTGAGGAAAGCAGCAGAAGTGGGAGGAAACCTTGGAGGGCAGTGCACCCTACCCCGGCCTCCCTCCGCCCACTTCCCCGCCCCGCGCTCTGAAGGGAGGAGGAGACGAGTGAGGAGAGCCGCGGAAGTGGGAGGAACCTTCGGAGGCCGCGCACCCTATCCCGGCCTCTCTCCGCCCACTTCCCCGCCCCGTGATCTGATTGGCTGTCGGGAGCGCGCGCCCGGGGGCCGCCCAACCTATTGGCCGGCGAATTCCCCTTCTCAGTCTCGCGGAGACGCTTCTCGCCGAGGCGGTGCTAGGTTGGTGAGTTAGTGCTTGCGAACGCCGGCCGGCAGTCTTTGAACTGAATTCGCGCAAAACTTTGGGTTCAGAGCGGCCTTCTTGCTGACCCCAGTGTATTGTGGGGCGAGAAGGAGCCAGTGAGCGGCTTAGGGAGCGTTTTCTTGCCTTCTGAGCGTCGTCTGCCGCCGAGGTAGTCCGGAATCCCTGGAGAGAGGCGGGCGCCTGCGGAATCGGGGCGAGGGGGGCCTGTTAAATCAGCTGAGATCCTTTGGCGGTCGAGCCCCTCACGTCTCAGGACCAGGCCTGCGCGGGGCTTGGTGTACCCGCCAAGTGGGGCTCGCTTCACGGTTGGAGGGGCTCCCGGGGCGGGGTCGCGTCCCCTGTCCCCTCGCCACCAGGTGCCGCAAGCCACCCTTGGCTGAATCCCTCCCGGCACAGCCCCCGCTTCTGGATGGCGGGGGCTGTTTTCCGACGAGAATAGGCTCCGCCAAAGGTAGTGATTTATATAGTGGCAGGCGTGTCTTAGAAAAAGAAGGAAAACTGATTTTTATAGAAAATGTGAGGCTTCGGAATCGTTACCAAGAAATGTGCTTTTTCAACACGATAGAAGCAATGTTTAACCCCCGCCCCCCACACACAGATAACTGGGCGATTTCTTAAAAGCACAGAGTACGGACACTCCTACAGTCCGGTGATTTGCAGGTCTTGAAAAGATGGAAGCATAGGCCCGATTCAGTCTTTTTGGTATAGGTTGATTTGGAGTTAATACTCTGCAAGATTTTAATTTCAGGTTAGACAAAATGATCTCCAAGGATGGTTCTTCCAAATTCAAATCCCGTTATGTGGAATTCAAATCTCACGTTTTGTGGAAATGAAACATTATCTTCCAAAATCCCAATCTACAAAAGGAATTATTTCAGTCTCTCCAGGGTTTTTCAAATGTCTGCTTTGGGTTTTTCTATACTGAGCTGCAAAACTATTTATACAAAAGTTTTTGGAATGGTTACTTAAATATTTTAAGTACTGATATTTATCATAGCATTTGTTAAGAAAGCAAGTTCTACAAATGATAGATTTAATGTTAAATTTGGCATTTTAGGAACACATCTGAAATTAACTATATATCTTACCTGAAATTAGGTATACCCGTTGCTGATTTATTTTTATTTTTATTTTTTTTAGAGAAGGACAGTGAGAGAGAGAGAATCAATTTTTATTTAGTTTTTCACCTGGCTTCCCTTGCTCTGACACTGTTGTGTAGGGCGTGCTAGGGTCTAACCCCTCTTGTGGTAACCTCTGAGCCAACTGGCTCCAGCCCCTGATTTTTTTTTTTTTTTTTTAAGAGACAGAGCCAGCAAGAGAGAGAATGAATCAAGTTTATTCATTTGGCCTTTGTTTCTCTGACACTTAGTCGTGTATGTGGTGCTGAGATTCAAACCTGGGTCCTCAGCCAGGCAAGTGCTCCAACCACTGAGCAACCCTCCAGCCCTTGTTGCTGATTTTTAAAGTTGGCCTACCAACATTTTATGATCAAAAAGTTCAGAATACTGTCCTATTCTCTATGCTCTGTGTTTAAAATTTTTCCTCTACAACAATAGGTGCTTTTTTTTTTTTTTAACTTTTGAAATAAGCAGTCTTATTAATGCCTGCCACTCCAGAGAGACTTGTGATTTGCTTAGTGGGATTTATAATCAGTATGCTAATTTTGTTACTAGCTAACTCTAAATATAACTGGCAAAATGCCCATTCCATCATTTGACTAGGGTGCTCCTGTTTTTTGAGGGGGAACAAATTAGAGGGATACATACAAAGAAAAAGAACTAAGTGATAAATTCTCATAAATCTCTGATGAACAGAAATGGACCTAAGGGATTTGGAAAGTTCTAAAAATCATTTAAGAACATCATGATAGTATTGTGTGTGTGTCTCTTAACCTACACTGGTTATGAAAATTAAAACTAATCATGCTGTGGGAGAGACATAGTAACAAATCCTCCGTTTTCAATTCTCTATCTAGAATGTAGAATACTGCAAAAAAAATCTTCAGGGGTTGGGGATTTAGCTCAGTGGCAGAGCGCTTGCCTAGCATGCACAAGGCCCTGAGTTCAGCCCTCAGCCCTGAAAAAAAAAAAAGAAAAAAAATCTTCAAATTAGAACTAGTTTAGGGGGTGTGTGTGTGTGTGTTGTGCTGGGGATTGAAGCCAGGATTATGTACAGGTTAGGCAAGTGCTCTACCACTGAGGTACACCCCTATCCCTTTTATGTCACCTTATTCAGGTAGTTAAAACGTTTACAAACTATCTCAGAGTTGGCCTCATCCGAATCTAGCTTACTTATTTTGTTTGCTTTTTTCTGAATTAGGGATGTCAGCCATTGTTGAGATTTCTGATAGCTATTCGCTGTCCTGATACCTATTCCTCTACCTTATACCAAATTTAAATTGTTCCTAGGGGTTGCATGTTTTATCTGGAACTGAACTGTAAATTCCTAAAAAGCAAAGACCTTTATTCATTTCTTTTATAATTCCTAGCATGTGACCAGATGTGTGTGAAGAAAGAAGAACAGCAAGCTTAAAAATTCATACAGAAAAAAATGCCAATCATTTTAATGAAGTCATCAGTATGTTTTTATCAATACTATCTTACTTTGTCGTAATGATCCTATAAATCCAACATTCCCATTTTATAGCTGATAAAATAAATAGGCTCCTGGAGGTTAAATCACTTGCTTGTGCAGTGTCAGAGCTATGAACTAAACCCAGGTTTTATAACTCCAATTTCTACATTTTTTTTTTGCAAGCAGAATAAAGCTATCCTTAATAAAGCGCCACAAGCTGACTATTTGAAACTATTTTAAAAACTAAGGGCCTCTTAGCTTCTCCTATTATAAAGTCATCTCTTGGAACTGGAGCAGTAGCTTCACAGTTTGAGTGCTTGCCTGACATGTGTGAGGACCTGGATTCAAACCCCAGCACTAAATTCACAACTAAGTGTCAGGGAAATAAAGGCCAGATGAAAAAATAAATAAAATTCTTTTTTTCTCTCTTCCTCTCACCCTCTCTTTAAAAAAGAAAAATTCATCATGCTTCTCCCACTCTCACTAGTGCACATACTTTGCTTAATATAGACTTCTCTCCAGGGATGGTAAACATTTTTTGTACCATCGACCTCTTTATCAGTCTTTTGAAGCCTATGAACCCTTCTTTAAAAAATGCAGTACTAGCATGCCAGGCAAGTGCCGTAACTGCTAAGCCACCACTCCAACCCATCTGTGCTATTCAATCTGATCACTGCTCCTACTTGTGAAAATTGTTGATTTCACCCCCTCTGAATCTTCTTACTGACTTCACTTCTCCATTCTACGGTTTCACTGGGACTTGAATCCGGGAAAATGATGGGCAGCAAGCAAGTCGCATCCAGCACTCTCCATGACCTGAAAGGAAGAAATGCTGGATAGCTTCCTTCCTGCAAGGAATGCCTGTTGGAAAAGATTTACTGAACATGGTGCAGGTCAGTGGGAGATCAGTGACTCACAGACTTGAATGTGGCAAGTGGAAAAGAGGAACTTATTCAGACCCAGCTGGTCACCAGGGACTGTTTGCCCTTCAATACCCTCAATACAGCAGTGGGTGAGATGCTGTTCAGCTCAGTCTGACCCGTTCAACGAAGCAGAGACTGACTGCACATAGAAAAGCCATTTTGGGCTGATAGTAGGTTCTGTCTATATCTCTGCTATGCAGGAGGGGGCATGATATGCCTCCCACCTAGGAGAAGGTCACACTGGCGCTTTTTCAGACAGGCAGGGTAACAAGCAGGAACTCTAAGGCAGTTATCCCCATAATCCTGCCTTCTGTTGTGAAAGGGCAAAGGGCTAATACGAGCTCTGCATGGCATCTTTGCTGTGGAGGAGAGAACATCGTTCCCCTTGCCAGTCCTAACTGGTGTGGGCTGCAGCCATTTTGAGCATACAGGTAAGGCAGGTGAAACTTTGTATCAGACACTCATTACCTCAAGGCAAATTCATTGGGAACTGAGAGGAGAGCCTTGAGCCATTAATCTACAAGACAGTGAAACCAGAGATACTTGGATAGAGGAGTGAAACTGCTGCCTGAGGGCAAACCCCTCCCCTACCCCTTCCAACCAAAAAGTCGCCAGACTCTGGGGCAACATTCCAAGATAATTGGTCGGACTTTGCTGGTGATCAGCAGGGATGCTTCAAGTCCATACATCAGAGTTTTAATTTTTTTGTTTAATGTGTGTGTGTGTTTGCAGTAAGTATTGCTGTGGACCTGTTTCTTCTCTCTACTTATTTCTTATATTTCCCTTGATCACTTACTTCTCTGTAAATATTAGTCATCTTCACAACAGCTGAAGTCAGCACTGCAGAGCCCACAAGTAGTCCACTGCTCTGTTACCCACATCTTTCCTATGCTCTGGCAATAGCCACTATATTGTTCTAACACTCATCCCTCCTGCAACATCATTCCCCCAATCTCACCCTCTGTCTCCCTTTCCTGTTCTTTTTTCCTTTTTTTTTTTAATTCTGTTTGCTGCTTCTTTGATTTTTATTTTTTATGTTTGGCAATTTGGAATATTCTTACACTGACAACATATTGTTTATTCGTACTTACTGAGGGCCTGAATGGAAATCGGATGTGAATGCCAAATTTAAAAATGCTTGGTTACGGGGCTGGAGCGGTGGCTCAGTGGTTTCGGCGCTTGCCTGGCAAGCACAAGGACCCGGGTTCGAACCCCAGCACCACGTACACAACTGAGTGTTGGAGCAACTAAGGCCATGTGAAAAACTAAATAAAGTTGTTTCTCTCTTTCTCTGTCTCTCTCACTGTCCCTCTCTAAAAAAAAAAAAAAAAATGCTTGGTTACTTTTAATCCAGTGTGATGGTTAATAATGTTATAAACAAAGATTGTTATTAATCCTACCATTCTGCTCATAGGTAGTAATTAACATGGTAATAGTTTCAGAAGTAACAAAGTAACCAGGTTAACATTGTTTACTGTACCCATTGGCTGCTCATAATGTCTCTTTGGCCTTATATTGTGTGGTATAAGAAATTGCAGAGGCCAATAATTAACCACAGATTGGGCAGCCCCTGTTAATCTCAACTTCTCAAATTGCACCCAGCATAAGTTACCAAAGAGACAAAAACCCCACAACTCATCAACATCTCCAAAGTAAAATAACCAAAGAGGGCTGACAGGCCCACTCCCCAGACTTGAAAATGAAAAGAAAGGGAAGCAGTTCTTCCTCTCAGACCCACAACTCCCTGGCCAAGGAGTCTGTGGATAGGGTCCTGGATGAAAACCTAGAAAAAAAATATCAACAATCTGATTGTTAAAGCAAAGAATTAAAAGAAGACTTAAGGAAGGAAATAGGAGAGCAATTTCAGGAGCTGAGAGACCACTTTGATAAAGAGCTAGACATTCTGAAAAGAGTCATAGCAGAGCTCTTAGAATTGAAAAACACAGGCAACCAAATTAAAAGCTCAATTGAAGATATTAATATCAGTAAATTCAGTAGAAAATAGAACTTCAGCTCTCGAGGAATGAGCATCAGACAATGAAGACAGGCTGAACAATGTTGAATGCAAGGAGGATAGACAAGAAACTTACTGAGCATCATCAGAACTTTCAGGATGTATGGGACAAAATGAGAAGAAATAACATGACAGTTATTGGGATGGGGAGAACATAGACCAAACAAACAGCATAAAATACTTTATTAAAGAGATAGCCAAAGAAGATTTCCCCTATATCAGAACTGATCCATCAACTCAACTTCAAAGTGCCTGTAGGACACCAAATAGACCTAACCAAATGAGAAACTCATCAAGACATATCAAATATATAATGAATAACAGAAAAATCAATGAAAGTATTTTAAAAGAAGTAAGAGATACACACCAAACCACATTCAGAGGCAGACCAATAAGGATTACTGTGGATTTTTCACCTCAGGAAAATAAAGGCCAGGAAGGCATAGCATTATATTTTTCAAATTTTGAAAGAAAATAATTTTTAGCCAAAGAATACCCTGCAAAACTCAGGTTTAAATGTGGCGGGGAAATAAAATGCATTAATGATAAGAACACATTAGTAACATACGTGAACACAAAACCACTCTACAGAGAATACTCAAAGACAAACAAATCAGAGGAACAAGCTAACAACTCTCAAAGTCATAAACAGAGGAAAGTCAATGATAACTCACTAAAAGATATCCAAGATGGCACAAGATACAGCAAAGGTCACAATGCCGGGGAACCAAAGTCACCTATGCTAGCACTGAATGTAAATGGACTCAATGCCCCAATCAAAAGACACAGATAGCAGACTGGATCAAAAAACAAAATCCAACAATATGCTGCTTATAGGAGACACACCTCACAGCCAAAAATAGATACAGATTAAAGGTGAAATGTTGGCAAAGAATTTAACAGGTTTATGGCCCCAGAAAGCAAGCCAGTGTTGCAATCATTATATCTGACAAAGTTAATTTTGACCAACACTTAGTCATACATCATAGTAAAAGGAACAATACATTAAGAAGACATAATAGTTAATATTTATGCCTCCAATTGCAATCCTTCCAAATATGTGGGAAAAAGTACTCAAAGACATTAAACCACTTATCCACTGCAACATAATAATACTGGGGGACTTTAATACACCACTATCAGCAATAGATCATCAAAGCAAAAAGTAAAGATATCTCTAACTTAAAGAACTCCATCAATCAATTGGACTTAATGGACATTTACAGAATATTCCATCCCAAATCGACTGACTTTACCTTCTTCTCAGCAGCACATGGATCCTTCTCCAAAATAGATCATATCCTAGTCCACAAAGGAAATCTTAGCAAATACAAACATGTATCCTGTAAGACCACAGTGGTATGACCTTGCAATTAACAGCAAGAAAAACAACAGGAAGTTCAATGGAGATTGAATAATACCTCTTAAATGAAGAACAGATCAAAGATGAAATGAGAACAGAAATCAAGAAAGTTTTCGAAATGAATGAGAAAGATGACACAACATATCAAAATCTCTTGGACAGTATGAAAGCATTCTTAAGAGGTAAATTTATAGCACTGAGTGCCTTCATCAATAATCAGGAGAGAGATCAAATGAATAAACTTATGCTTCAACAGAAATCCCTACAAAAATAGAAATAATCCAATCCCAAATCCAGCAGAAGGCAGGAAATAACCAAGATAAGAAATCAAAGAAATTGAAAACAAAACAAACAAACAAAAAACAATGGAAATAATCAAAGAGTTGGTTCTTTGAAAAAGTAAATAAAATTGACAGATACCTAGCCAACCTCACCAAAAGGAAGAATGAAGTGAAGCAAATCAACAAAATCAAAGACAAAAATGGAGACATCACCACTGACTCAGCTGAAATCCAGAAGATTATCATTCTGAAAACTGTACTCTTCCAAGTTTGATAATCTGGAAGACATGGACAAATACCAAGCCACATATGACATTCTCAAATTAATACAGGAGGACATTGAAAATCTAAACAAACCAATCTCAGGGAGTGAAATTGAAACAGCAATCAAAGACCATCCAAAAAAAGAAAAGCCCAGGACCTGATGGATTCTCAGTTGAGTTCTACCAGAGGTTTATAGATGAATTAACACCTCTCCTTAGTAATCTATTCCATGAAATTGAAAGGAATGGAACCCTCCCAAACACTTTTTATGAGGCAACCATAACCCTGATTTCAAAACCCAACAAAGACACATCAAGAATAGAAAACTACTGACCAACCTCCCTGATGAACATAGATGCAAAAATACTTAATAAAATTCTGGCAAACTGCATCCAAAAACATCAAAAAGATAATACATCACAACCAAGTAGGCTTCATTCCAGGAATGCAAGACTAGTTCAATATATGCAAATCAATAAATATGATTCACCACTTAAACAGAATAAAAGACAAAAATCATATGATCATCTTGATTGATGTAGAAAGGCCTTTGATAAAATTCAACACCCATTTATGCTCAAAACTCTGGAGAAAATAGGGATAAAAGAAAGATACTTTAATTTTGTAAGGGCCATTTATGACAAAACCATAGCCAACATTATACTTAATGGCAAAAGATTGAAACCATTCTCACTAAGTTCGGGTACAGGACAAGGCTATCCACTCTAATCACTCTTCTTCAATAGTCTTTGAAACCCTAGACAAAGGTATCAGACAAGAGAAGGAAATCAAAGGAATTTGAATTGAAAAACAGGAAGTCAAGCTATCTCTATTTGCCGATTACGTGATCCTATACCTAGTAGACCCAAAAAGCTCTATTAGAAGACTTTTAGAGTTTATAAATTAATTTAGCAAAGTGGTTGGTTACAAGATCAACACTTTTAAATCAATAGCTTTCCTATACTCCAGCAGTGATTCTGTCAAAGACGAAATCAGGACATCCATCCCATTCATGATTACCTCAAAAAGAATAAAATACTTGGGAATTAATTTAACAAAGGATATAAAGGATCTCTGCAATGAAAATGATCAGACATTTAAAAAAGCAATCGAAGAAGATCTGTGAAAATGGAAAAACATTCTGTGTTCTTGGTTAGGCAGAATCAATATAATTAAAATGGCCATTTTGCTGAAAGCCCTGTACAGATTAAATGCAATCCCCATCAAGATACCAATGACATTCTTCATAGGTATAGAAAAAACAATTCTCAAGTTTATTTGGAATAACAGGAAATCCAGAATAGCTAAAACATTACTAAGAAAGCAAGACAACAACTACGTAAGCAAGTAACAAGTCACAACGCGTGCTCGGAAATTAAATGACTAGTAACAAAAACAGTGTGTTATTGGTATCAACACAGACATGAAGACCAATGGAACAGAAGATACTGAGATAAATCTGCAAGTCTTCAGCCATCTGATATCTGACAAAGGGGGCAAAAACATAGCATGGAGGAAAGACAGCCTGTTCAAAAAATGGTGCTGGATGAACTGGACAGCCATATGCAGACAATTGAAATTAGATCCTTATCTCTCATTCTGCACAAAAATGAAATCAAAATGGATCCAAGAATGGTTAGGAATCAAACCAGCAACTATACAATTGCTAGAAGAATAAATAGAATCAACACTCGACGACATTGATGTCAGCACATGCTTCCTCAAAAAACTCCTATAGCACAGGAATTTAAGTCAAGAATAAATGAGTAGGATGTCATTAAACAGACAAACTTCTGCTCAGCTAAAGATTTAGTCAAGAGTATCAAGAGATAACCTTCGGAATGGGAGAAAATGATTGCATTCTATGCCTCTGACAGAGGACTAATATCCAGAATATACAAAGAACTCAAGAAAACTGAACACCAAACCCACAAATAATTCAGTCAATAAATGGGCTAGGGAACCTAGGGAACTAAACAGAAACTTCTCAATGGAAGAAGTCCAGAAAGCCAATAAATTTATGAGAAAATGTTCTACATCACTAGCAATCAGAGAAATGCAAATCAAAACTTCACTGACATTCTACCTCACTCCAGTTAGAGTGGCAAAAATGAAGAATATGAACAATAGCAGATGTGGAGGGGTTGTGGGGAGAAAGGAACATGGTCACATTGTTGGTGGGACTGCAAACTTGCATCGCCACTCTGGAAAGCAGTGTTCAGTGTGGAGACTCCTCAAAAAACTAGGGATGGAACACAGCTACCCCACTCCTGGATATTTTCCCAAAAGAGCTAAAATCAGCATAGTACAGAGACACAGCTATGTCAATGTTTATAGCAGCTCAATTTACAATAGCTAAACTATGGAACCAAACCAGATGCCCCTTGCTGGAAGAACAGATTAAAAAATTGTGAGATATGTATACAGTGGAATTGTTCTCTGCTATTAAGATATCATGGCATTTGCAGTGAAATGGATAGAAATGGAAATATCACAAACACAGAGATTTAAGAGCCAAATGTTTTCTTTCGTATGTGAAAGCCAGCATAAAACTTAACACAGCATAATAGTTAGCTGAATTTAAGTAATAAACTTATGATAGTTGTAATTTCACATAAATAGGGGAACCGTACCTATGAAGGTTGGGGGAGAAGGAGGGATGCAGAAAGGGGAGGGAGGGACAAGTGGGGTTATCAATACAAGTGGAAATATTCAACTCCCATTAGAAGCCTAACTCTATAAGACAGAGAAACTCAGATATGTCAAAAATACATGTATATGTTCATTTCAAGTTATAGTGTGGGGATATTATAGAGGAGACATGAGTTCAGGGAATGGATAAAACAGGGTAGATCCTGGACTTGGAGTGGCCTTAAATTACTATCTCTCTATGTAAATTTCCATGTATGCATGAATATGTAACAATAAAACCCTCCAATATTTAAGACTTTGTTGAAAAAAAATTTTAAAAGTGCATTACTGGAGCTGGAGTGGTGGCTAAGTGGTTACAACACTTGCCTGGCATGTGTGAGGATGTGTGTTTGAAACCCTGCCCAACATACACATGAAGTGTCAGAGCAATGAAAGCCACATGAAGATTAAATAAAGTTGATTCTCTCTCTCTCTCTCTCTCTCTCTCTCACTCTCTCACTGTCCCTCTCCCTTTAAAAAAAAAAAGCAGATAATTGGGCTGGAGCGGTGGCTTGGTGGTTAAGGTGCTTGCCTGGCAAGCTCAAGTACACGAGTTTGAACCCCAGCACCATGTACACAGCAAAGTCTTGGAGCAATGAAGGCCATATGAAAAATGAAATAAAAAATAGTTTCTCTCTCTCTCTCTCTGTCACTGTCCCTCTCTCTTAAAAAAAAAAGAAGAGATGTTCCATATTGTTTCCATGTGTGGTTGTCCAGAAAGTGTTATGAGGATGAAGATTCACTAGACAAATTCTGTTTCCTTTGTACCCATCTACATTTAAAAAGTCTATAGTCAAAGTGGCTGAGGACTAACAGCTGATTGTCAAATAAAGTTGTAAAACTTCTTAGAAAACACACAAAAAAGAAAAAAATGGATTCTCCCATTTAGGAAACCAGGATTTAAATATGACTAGGTGGGGTAGAAAGGAAGTTCAGCCCAGTTTGATGCCATAACCTGGAGCCACATCCAGAAACATTTATACTTAGATTCATAGTGATCTGAAATGGAAGAGCTGCCTGTAATGGAAAAGAACTCTGCTGGTAAGGAGGCCTTTCCATGATGTGCTAGTAAGTTTTCTGTCACTATGATAAACTACCTGAGTTAAACAACTTTAAAGGAGGAAAGGCTTGTTTTGGTTCACAGGTTCAGAGGTTTCAGTCCATGGCAACTTGAACCCACTGCCTTTGCCTGTGGGAGCACAGTGCACCATGGCAAGAGTGCATGGTGGAGGAAGCTACTCACCTCATAGGGCCAGGAAGCAAAGAGAAAGAGGAAGAAGGCAGGGTCCCAATATCCACTTCAAGGGCACACCTCCAATGTCTGAGCTTCCTTCCTCTAGATCTGGTTGTTTTGTTTTTAAACAATCTCTGGCAAGTTTTTTTTTAATTTTTATTAAGCAGCTGAGTTATTGTACAATCATAAATGCATATAAAATAACAATGTGATATGCATATGTTCTTAAACCAGAATTACCTCCATATTGCCCACACCCCAGTCTCTTGATTCTTGGATATTTCACCTCACAAGTGATATAAATGCTTAGTTTGTGAATTTTACAGAATTAAATGATTGCATAAGTATTATATGGATTCTGTGGTGTGGGGGGGTAAAGTGTATGCTATATTATAGTGATGTGGCTTCCTCAATGTTTATAGCAGCTCAATTTACTATAGCTAGATTATGGAACCAACCCAGATGCCCCTCACTCGACGAGTGGATACAAAAACTTTGGTACATATATGCAATGGAATACCATTAGAGAAGACGATATTATGACTTTTGCAGCCAAATGGGTGGAGATGGAAGGAATTATGCTAAGTGAAATATCCCAATCTCAGAGACTCAAATGGTATCTCTCATCTGTGGAAGCTAGAATACATGGGGAAGCAGTATGTTAGATGGCTAAGCTAATAGCTTCAAATTGTATGATTCTCAACGCAACAGGGAGACGACTCTCTAGGACACTTGAAGGCATAGAGAGAGGGGGCTGGGGGGGGAGCGGGTAGGAAGAAATCCTAGGAGACTGGAGGGTGGAAATATGGGGGAATCAGAAGGAGATCTCTGTTCTACATGAGATAACCATTTAACTCAGGAGTTCTTCTGGGGGAAACAGCAACAGGAGGAACCCAAACTGGACATCCATGATATGGCATTAGCCCTGGATAATTAAGTATATATACATTGGTTCTCGAATGTTTGATAATGTTTCACCCTCAATTGTATCTCTATATCCATCTAATAAAAATAGAGTATGCTACATTATTACTTGTCTCCCTAGATCCCTCTCTAATTCCCTCCCTCTCCTTTCCTCCCACTGATCCCCTCCCACCTCACCCCATACATATCCACGGTTCCCCAAGATTATATGTTGCTGTGCCTTTGCTGGGTCTAATATATGAATTTAACTACCTTTCACCCAAGCCAGGGTTTAGCTTCAGCCTCCACAAATGAGGGAAATATTCGACTCATGACATTCTGGGTTTGTCTAACTTTGCTTTACATGATTTCTTCCATTGGCATCCAATTACCTTCAAAGGATGCAAAATCATTGTTTCTAATTGCTGAGTAGAATTCCATTGAATATATGTACCACAATTTTTGGATCCATTCATCCATTGAGAGGCATCTGGGTTGGTTCCATAATTTAGGTATTGTAAATTGAGTGGCTATGAACATAGATTTTGCTGTGTCGCTCTAATGTACTGATTTTAATTCCTCTGGGAAAATACCCAAGAGGGATAGGTGGATCTTTTGGTGGATCCATTCCTACTAATTTTTTGAGGATTCTCCACACTGCTTTCCAGAGTGGCTGTAACAGTTTGCAGTTCCACCAACAATGTCCTAGTGTTTCTATCTCCCTGCAGCCCCTCCAGCATCTCTTATTGTTTAGATTCTTCATCTTTGCCAATATGACTGGACTAAGATGAAATCTTAAGTAGTTTTGATTTGCATTTCTTTGATACCTAGTGATTTACAACACTTTCTCATGTATTTATTGGCTTGCTCAGTGTTCTCTGTTGAGAAGTTTCTGTTTACCTCTATGGCCCATTTATTGATTGGATTGTGTTTTTGGTATTAAGGTTTTTTGAGTTCTTTGTAAATTTTGGATATTAGTCCCCTGTCAAAGGATTCACAGGCCATTCTGTAGATTGTCTCTTGACAATTTTGACCAATTCCTTTGCTGTGCAGAAGCTTTTTAGTTTAATGACATCCTACTCATTAATTTTCTACTTTCATTCTTTCACTTTAGGAGTTTTGTTGAGAAAGTCTTTGCCTACTCCCAAATGCTGGAGTGTTGATCCTAACTTTTCTTCTAGCAGTTGTATGGTAGTTAGTTTAATTCCTAAATCCTTGATCCATTTTTATTTGATTTTATGCAGAGTGAGAGATAAGGATTTGATTTCAACTTCCTGCGAATATCTGTCCAGTTTGTCCAGCACCATTTGTTGAATAAGCTGTCTCTCCTCCATGTTGTATTTTGATCCCCTTTGTCAAAGATCAGATGTTTAAAGATTTGTGTGTTTGTTTCAGAGTCTTTTATTCTATTCCATTGGTCTTCATTCCTATTTTCATACCGTACATGCTATTTTTGTTACTACTGCTCTATAGTATAGTTTTTAGATCTGGTATTACGAAACCACCTGTTTTGTCTTTCTTGCTTAGTTTTGGCTCTTCTGGCCAAAACAGAAGAGCCAAATGAATTTGAGAATTGCTTTTTCTATATCTTTTAAGAAAGACATTGTTCACTTGGTCAGGATTGCATTTGATCTATATAGTGCTTTTTGCAGAATGGCCATTTTATAAGTACCGCGCGCTAACCGATTGCACCACTGGAGCTCCAGAATGGCCATTTTAATTGTATTAATTCTGCCTAACTAAGAGCATGTAATGTGTTTCCATCTTCTCATGTCTTTTTCAATTTCTTCAATGTTCGATAATTTCATTGTAGAGGTCTTTTACTTCCTTTGTTAGATTAATTCCCAAATATTTTATTCTTTTTGAGGATATTGTAATTGGGGCCAATTTCCTGATCGAATTCTGCCCTATTATTGTTGGTGTATAGGAAAGTTATTGATTTATGGGTATTGATCTTGAAGCTTGGCTCTTTGCTAAATCTGTTTATAAGTTCAAGCATTTTTTTGGATCTTCCAATATACAATCATGTCATCAGCAAAAAGGAATAGTGGGACTTCCTCTCTTGCTATTCTTATCCCTTTGATTTCCTTCTCTTGCGTGATTGCCCCAGCCAGGCTCTTGGGATCTACATTGAATAAAAGTGGTAAGAGTGGGCAGCCATGTCTTGTTCCTGAGTTTAGTGGAAATGCTTTTTAACTTTTCTCCATTTAGTATTGTACTATCTGAGTAATTGGGATAATGAAGAAATCAAAATGCAAATAAATGGTATAAGGAACATTCCCATCAAAATAAAGAAACATTTTCCATTATAATAATACTCAGATATGCTCATCCAGGAAACTCATAGGATACCCAATAGGCCTAATCAAATGAGAAGATCACCAAGACACATTATATTCATACTATACAACAGGGAAATCAAGGAAACAATATTAAAAGTTGCAATGGAGAAACAGCAAATCACATTCAGATGCAAAGCAATAAGAATCACAGCTGACTTTTCAGCCTAGACTCCATAAGCAAGAAGATCTTGAAAGATCTTTCAACCTCTGAAAGACCACAACCTATAGCCAAGAACACTATACCCAGTGAAACCCAGCTTCAAATTTGAGGGGGAAATAGGAACTTTTCATGATAAGATCAAACTTGCAGCATTTGTGAACAGAAAATCAGCATTATAAAGAATCCTCAAAGATCAACTCCAGATGGGAGAAAAATCAAACACTCATCAAAACCCACAAACAGAGGAGATTCAATAAAGGTACATGCTATCAATAGACAACTAAGACAGCACAAAACTTATGAATAAAACATAATGACTGTGAACCACAACCACATAACTATTCTAGCACTGAATGTAAATGGTCTCAACACACCAATCAAAAGACACAGACTAGCAGATTGTATCAAAAAACAAAACCCAACAATATGCTGCTTACAAGAGACCCGCCTTATAGCCAATGATATCCACAGATTAAGGTGAAAGGATAAAAAAAATCTACCAGAGATATGGCAATTGCAACTCCAGAAAGCAAGCTGGAGTTGCAATTCTTATATCTGACGAAGTTGATTTCAAACATAAATTTATCAGAAGAGATAAAGAAGGCCACTACATCCTAGTGAAGGGAACAATACAAAAGGAAGATATAAGCATAGTAAATATATACTCTCCAAACACCAATGCTCCCAACTATGTGGAAAAATTACTCACTTGTGGATCTCAGCACAATAGTACTGGAAGATTTTAACTCTCCTCTATCACCAATAGATCATCAAAGCAGAAAAACAAAGAGATCACCAGTCTAAACAACACCATAAATCAAACAGACTTAAGAGACATCTACAGAATATTCCACCCCAAATTGGCAGAGTATACTTTGTTCTCAGCAGCACATGAATACTTCTAGATCATATTCTAATTCACAAAGGAAATCTCAGCAAACATAAAAATGCAGATATTATTCCATATATCCTATCAGACCATGGTGCCATGGCTCTTAATAATTAATAGCAAAAACCATTGCAGAAAACACACATATATGTGGAGATTGAATGACACACTTTTCAATGAAGAATGGATCCAAGAAGACATGAGAATAGATATTAAAGAATTCTTCAAAGAGAAAGAGAATGAAGACACAACACATTGAAGCCTCTGGGATAGCATGAAATATTCTCAAGGGGAAAATTTACAGCACTGAGTGTCCACATTAAGAATTAGGAGAGATCCCAAACAAATAAACTTATGCTCCAACTCAAATCTCTACAAAAGAAAGAACAGTCTAATCCCAAAGATATCAGAAGAAAGGAAATTATTAAGATCAAAGCTAAAATTAATGAAATTGAGAACAAATATATAATAAAAAAGAATTGATGAAATAAAGAGCTGGTTCTTTGAAAACATAAAATTGACAGACCCCCAGCTAATCTAACTAAAAGAAGGACAAAATCAAAGCAAATCAACGAAATCACCAATGAAAAGGGGGTGATCACCACTGACCCCACTGAAATCAAACAGATTATCAGAACATATTTTGAAAAACTGTTCTCTAAATCAGATCATCTGGATGACATAGACAAATTTCTAGACACATACAACATCCCCAAATTGATGCAGGATGAAATTGAAATCCTAAACAGCCCAATAACAGGCAACAAAATCCACACAGCAATTAAAAGTCTTCCAAAGAAGAAAAGCCCAGGACCTGATGGATTCCCTGCTGAGTTTTACCACACCTTTGTGGAGGAGCTAACAGCTCTCTTTATTAAGCTATTCCAAGAAATTGAAATAGAGGGAACTCACCCAAACACTTTTTATGAAGCAACCGTAACTCTGATACCAAAACCCATCAAAGACACACCAAAAAAAAAAAAAAAAGAGAAAACTACAGATCAATATCCCTCATGAGCATCGACACAAAAATCCTTAAGTCTTGCAAATCACATTCAAATACACATCAAGAAGATAATTCATCATGATCATTCCAGGCATGCTGGGCTGGTTCAACATAAGCAAATCAATAAATGTGATTCATCACTTAAACAGAACTAAGGACAAAAACCATATGATCATCTCAATAGATGCAGAAAAGGCCTTCAATAATATCCAGTACCCATTTATGCTCAAAACTCTAGAGAAAATAGGGATCAAAGGAACTTAACTTTGTAAAGGCCATATATGCCAGACCCTCAGCTAGTGTAATATTAAATGCAGAAAAGTTAAAAGCATTTCCGTTAAAATCAGGAACAAGACATGGCTGCCCACTCTCACCACTTTTATTCAATATAATCCTTGAGATCCTGGCTGGAGCAATCAGGCAAGAGAAGGAAATCAAAGGGAAAAGAATGCGAAGGAAGTCCAACTATCCCTTTTTGCTGATGATGTGATCTTACATCTGAAAATCTGAAAAATTCTGCCAGGAAACTTCTAGAGCTAGTAAACTGATTTGGCAAATTAGCAGTCTGCAAGAGCAACACCCATAAATCAATAGCTTTCGTATATGCTAACAATATTAGGGCAGAAGAAAAAATTAGGAAATTGGTTCCATTCACAATATTATCTAAAAGAATAAAATACTTGGAATTTAATCTAACAGGAGAAGTAAAAGACCTTTACAATGAAAATTATTGAACACTGATAAGAGAAATTGCAGAAGACCTGAGAAGATGGAAAGATGTTCCATGCTCTTGGTTAGGCAGAATTAATATAATTAAAATGACCATTCTGCCAGAAGCACTATACAGATTCATTGCAATCCCCATCAAAATTCCAATGTCATTCTTCACAGATATAGAAAAAGCATTTCTCAGATTTATTTGGAATAGCAAGAATCCCAGAATAGCCAAAACATTACAAAGCAAGAAAGATGAAACAGATGGTTTTGCAATACTAGATCTTAAATTGTACTATACAGCTGTGATATTCAAAACAGCATGATACTGGTATTAAAATAGGAACGACGACCAATGGAATAGATTAGAAAACTCTGAGACAAACCCACAAATCTTTAAACACCTGATCTTTGATAAAGTGGGTCAAAATATAATGTGGATGAGAGACAACCTATTCAACATGTGGTGCTGGACAAATAGGACAGTCACTTGCAGAAAATTGAAATGAGATCCTTATCTCTCACCTTGCACAAAAATCAAATTTAAATGGATCAAGGAATTAGGAATTAAACCAGCTACTGCACAACTTCTAGAAGAAAAATTAGGACCAACACTCCAGCATATGCGAGTTGGCAACGACTGCCTCAACGAGACTCCTAAAGTGAAAAAGTTAAAGTAGAAAATCAAAGAGTGGGATGACATTAAAATGAAAAGTTTCTGTACAGCCAAGGAAATCCTCAAAACAATCAAGAGACAACCTACAGCATGGGAGAGAATGTTTGTGATCACAGAGGGCCTGTGATCCCTCTGACAGGGGAATAATATCCAAACTTTAGAAGGAACTCAAAAAACTCAATAACAAAAGCACAAACAATCCAATCAATAAATGGGCCAGAGGGCTAAACAAAACTTAATGGAGGACATTGAGCAAGCCAATGAATACATGAAAAAGTGTTCTAAATCACTGGTAATCAGAGAAATGAAAATCAAAACTACCTTAAGATTTCACCTCACTCCAGTCAGACTGGCAAAGATGAAGAATACAAACAATAACAATTGCTGGAGGGGTTATGGGGAGATAGGAACACTAGCACACTATTGGTGGAATTATAGACTGATCCATCCACTCTGGAAATCAGTGTGGAGACTCCTCAAAAAATTAGGCTTGGATCCACCAGATGACCCAGCCATCCCTCTTCTGGGTATTTACCCCAAGGAGTTAGAATCAGCACATTACAGCGACACAGCAAAATTTATGTTCATAGCGGCTCAATTTACAATAGCTAAATTATGGACCGAACCTAGATGCCTCTCACTGGATGAATGGATCCAAAAGGTCTGGTATGTGTGTGTATATATATATATATCACAACGGAGTTTTACTCAACTATTAGAAACAATGCATACAAAAATTAAATTAAAATGAACACAACAAATAAATTAAAAAAAGAAACGATTCTTCCTCCATCTCTTACAAAAAAGAAAGAGAAAATTTAAAACACTCTTTTTCAAACCTTAAAACATTGTTTACTCCTTTTTTTCCAGCAAAGGATACCCACAACGAACAGTGATATTGCATCCATTGAAGGTAAATGGATGACAATGCTGAGCAAAGGTAGCCAAACCCAGAGAGTCAAGGGCTGAATGTTTTTCCCTCATTTGTGGAGGCTGGAACTAAACCCAGGCTTGAGGGAAAGGTAGATAAACTCATGGATCAGAACCATAGAACAAAAATCCAATATGTTAATATTTATGAGATACAGTTGGAAGATACTGCATAAGATATTTGTACAAGCTATACTGCATGCCTTTACAAAAACGTGTTTAATCCTATTGTCAGATATATCAGAGAATAACAAGGGATGCTAGGAAGTGAAGAGAAGGAGAAATGTTGGAACTGAGAAAAAGCAAGGTACATTCCAAGCATTTATAAGAATGACACTATATATATATTATAGTCATGTATATAAAAAATGTTCATCGTAGGTATAAGAATTATGTCACTGTAGTTGGGTTTTTTAGGGAAAATATAGGACCCAGAAAAAAGGCAAGGGATCAGGGGATGGGAAGAGGGTGGTAGAGGGGTGTATTGCTGTACTGTGTGGATCTAGGAATATGTGACAATAAATTCCATCATTATGTACAACTATAATGCACTAACAAAAAATAAAAAAGGAAAAAAGATGATTCTTCCTCCATCTCTCTAAAAAAAAAGAAAAAAGAAAATTTAAACCACTCATTTTCAAACCTTAAAAAATTTTTGACTCCTTTTTTTACAGCAAAGGAAATCCAACAACCAACTATGGAAGTTCTTAAGAACTGTAAACACACAGCTATTATATTGTTTTTAGTCTTCTGACATTCTTAGCAAAAGGGATCTTTGTGTTATGTAATTAAAACTCAGTGAAATTTATATTTTTTTATGTGCTTTTCAAAGTACTCTTGGATTTTCCTCCACTTTGGCTTAATTGCCCTTCCAGCTGGGCATGGTGGTACATGCCTGTAATCTCAGGGAGTGGGGAGGCTGAGGTAGAAGTACCTCAAGTTTTAAGTCAGCCTCAACAACTTAGCAAGGCCAACCTCAGCAACTTAGTGAAACCCTGTCTCAAAGAAAAAAAATAAAATAAAATAAAGGGCTAGAGAAGTAGCCCAGTGGTAAAGCGTCCCTGGGTTCAATCCCTAGT
>PVKS010004745.1:76577-90802 GCA_004027875.1 Aplodontia rufa
ATATATATATATATATATATATATATATATATATATATATATATATATATATATATATATATATATATATATATATATATATATATATATATATAATTTAGTCCCTGTAGAATAAGTTGTTACTGCCCCTCTTGTAAGGAAAGAGAGGAAAAAAAAAAAAAAAAAAAAGAATGGAGAGCAGCCGCTCAACAGTAACAGGTTTATTCAGAAGCAGTGAGTGTGGGACCCACCTGCCGCTACAGCTCAGGGTAGATCTAGAGGGAATGAGGAGAGAGGGGGCAACCCGTGTTATTGAGCTGCTCTTCTCTGTCTTGCCTTCATTTTTCGTGTCTTTGCTTACACGAGTAAGATAAACTAAACGGCTCAATTGAGTCTTCAGCCTCCACTCCCTCTGAAACTGACGCTATCAAATTTCAGGTGTTTGGAACTGTCTGAGATGCCCAGAAACATTAAGACAGTTTGCTCTTTATTGGACAACAGTGGTTTCAACAGACAAGATTAAAGGAGCTGACCCCAGAGTCCGGATGGGAAACACAGGAGGCTGAAACCCCTATCTGAGTTCTCCCATGGGTAAAGCGCGTGGGTTTCAGCAAACCGCTGGGAAAACTTCCCCAGGACCTTCAAGATTGGCAAGCGCCTTCACCCCACTTAAGGGCAGGCTTAAGGGAAGGGGCGGGGCCTGCTCGGAGAAAAGATGGCGGCCACGCGACGCTCTGGGCTGACTCGGCCCGACTCGGTGCTCGGAAGTCCTCCGGCCTTCGCCTTGAGGAAGCGGAAGTAAAGGGGAGGCTGGCAGCTGAGCTGCTGCTCGGAAACCGGCTCCGGAGCCCAACCGCGGGAAAGGAGCGTGTCGGGCTCTCACTGGTGCAGCCTCTTCCTCCGCCGCCGCGGCCGCCCCGCCCCGGCAGAGTCCCTGGCGCTGTAGTGGACGAAGCGCGGCCGGTGCATGGGCAGCCAGAGGGTCGCGAGCGGCGCGTGTGTCGCGGCTGCGCGGCCAGTGACAGGTACACAGAGACGGCTTGGGAAGGCCTCGTGGATGGGAAAGGGTCTGGGGCGCGGGGCGACCCTGTGCCCAGGTCACCTTGAGCTTCTGCCTCTGCACTGACTCAGTTTCCCCTCCCTTGCCTTGGCTTTCCCCTTTTTCGCGACCTCTCCAAGTTGGACACAGTGGATTTCCTCGCCAAGGTGCCGCTTGCCCCGGGGTGGTGGCGGACTCTTCGGCGGTCTCAAGCTTTCTTTGAGAAGCTTTTAGATCCACGTACCCAAATGCAGAAGGAGGAAGTGCCCTAACATGACTTTATACCCAGCCAGTGACGCTGAGTAGGTTGAGTACCAGCACTTTGCAGGACTGTAATTGAAGAACTGCTTGGTCTTTTTATAGATTTCTGTTTTCCTTAAAATGAATTCGGGTGATGCATATTGGTTGCTGTTTTCATTCCATGCTAGGATCTGTTGGCTGAAAATTTAGTGATCCGGTTTCACTTTTAGTGTGGGACCTTCTAGAATAATATCTGCATGGATCGCCAGTAAGTTATGAATGTGAACTGCTCTTGTTCTTTGGCCAAAATCTCAAGCTTGTTTTGCGTTTTTTACAGATTTATGAAGGAGCATATTTTGTTTATTCTTAGGCCTGGGGTCTTATGCCTTGGAATCATTCATTCGTGCACTTGCCAGACATTTTAGTATATAGTGCCTTCTTTTCTTTAAATACCTTGTACCCTGGCAAACGTTTGAAGGCATTTTAAATAGTTAACACCATAACAGTGGAGATGATTGTAACCTTTCCACTACGTTTGCTTTTTTTTTCTTCCTTTAAAGAGAGAGGGAAAGGGCTGGAGCGGTGGCTCAGCGGTTAAGGAGCTTGCCTTGCATGCGCGAGTATGCCGGTTCAAACCCCAGCACCATGTACGCAATGAAGTGTGTGAGCAACGAAAGTCCATGAGAAACTAAATAAAATTGATTATGTTTTTCTCTCTCTCTCCCTGTCCCTCTCTCTTTCTAAAAAAAAAAAAAAAAAGAAGGATAGTGAGAGAGAAAGGATCAGTTTTATTAGTTTCTTGTGGTCTTCATTGCTCTGGGACTTTGTTTTGTACGTGGTGCTGAGGTTGTAACTCAGATCCTCCTCATGCCAGGCAAGCTCCATAACCGCTGAGCCACTGCTCCAGCTCCTAGATTTGCTTTTGAGAAGCTTAGCTGAAACTTTATTGTTGAGGAAAGTAAACATAATGCTTTGTACAGTTGCTTTTTTTTTTTTTTTGGTACTGGAGCTTGAACCCAGTGGTGCTTAACCACTGAGCCACATCCCCAGCCTATTTTACATTTTATTTTGAGACTGAGTCTGGCTAGATTGCTGAGACTATCTATGAACTTGGCGATCCTCCTGTGTTAGCCCCCCAAGTCATTGGGATGATAGGTGTGGACCACTGCCTCCCACAGTCGCATGGTATCTGAATACATGTTTAACAATAGGAGAATAAGTGGAACTATGAGAAAATTCAGTTATAACTTGTGCAGTTATCTGGTAGTTTTCTTTTCTTTTTTTTTTTTTAAAGAGAGAGGGACAGTGAGAGAGACAGAAAGAGAGAAACAATTTTATTGAGTTTTTCACATGGCCTTAGTTGCTCCAACACTCAGTTGTGTACGTGGTGCTGGGGTTTGAACCCGGGTCCTCACGCTTGCTAGGCAAGCGCCTAAACCGCTGAGCCACCGCTCCAGCCCCATATCTGGTAGTTTTCTTATCAGACATAGTAACTATACATTTAGCTGAAATTAGATTTATGTGATTTACAGCCAATGACTTTGTTAATTGATATGAATATATATTAAACCTATTTAGTTGAGAAGTTAATTTATTTCTCAAAAAGGGTGCTTTCTAGTATTTTCCTCACTACTCTTATCTGTGTTGAAACTTGGCCATATGCATTTGTAGATGGAGCGTTATTTTTATTTTTAAACTGCTACCTATTCTCTTCAGTGTAAAGGTGCAAGATGAAAAAGTTGGTGATAACTTAGAATCACTATAGCCATGTTCTAAAAAATGAAAAGTGTTTACCATATGTAGTTTTTATTTTCTATTTCTTACTGTAGATAAATGAGCAAGAGATAGCATTTTTTAGTTAAACATAGTAGGATCTTACAGATATTTGATGATACAGTTGGACCTAGAACTTAAGAGTATTTTCTGTGTATCCATCATGGTACAAGCATTGTGCCTTTGATCCTGCAGTTCGAAGTTGCACAGTTTGACAGCTGTTGTCGCTCAGATTATTCATCTCTGTAAGCAACGCTAAGGGACCATTAAGGGGAGAATAATAAAGGATCTCCTAAAATGAAGACATCCTCAAAACAAAGACAAAAACACTTCAGTGAGGTGGTTCTGGTTTCTTTGCATAACCTTTCTCTCTGGTATTACTTGTGGAAACAAGAATGTGGAGTTAGGGGTGGCAGAGTTCTTTAATGTATACCTCTTCTCTTGTTCTCATCTCCAGTGATGCTCTCCCTTCTCATAAATGTACACTTTCTCTTTAAAACAGTACATGGGGACCTCTGGGTAAGTCTTAGCCTGTTGGTATTATCTTTACTCTTGGTCGGTTCTTTTATTTTCTTTGGTATTTGAGAAGGGAATCAAGCAGTGCTCTTGCCTCAGCTTCCCAAGTGCTGGAACTATAGGTGCACACTGTCATATACCTGGCAAATTTTAGATGTTGCCAAACAGCGATTTTTTTTTTCCTTTTTGGTGTTGCTGAGGAACAAATCCAGCTCCCCCCTTCGATTTGTTTTGTTACTGTCACTCATCCTTTAATGAGTGAAGCATGTGTTTATTTCACACTGAGTGCCTCCTGTGTTCCAGGCATTATTCTAGGCATGGTGACCATGAGAGAACTCCCTGCTTTTAGGGAGCTCATATTGAGTCTTTGAAGCTAGCCTAACATGGATCTGTTCATCAGTTTGCTTTGGTCCCAGCTTCAGGCCCACTGCTTTGGTTTTGGATTGAAACTGGTCCTTTCTCAGCCTACTTGTGTCCCAAGTACTCATCTCCGAAAATCCTTGGACTTGCTTTGGTTCTCACAGTAAAGCACTCTGCTCATTCTGAGTTTGTACAGTATGAATTCTTATCTCTCCTAAAGCCAGAGAACCAGGGGAAATTGGATGGTACTGTAGAACTTTAAACATAGGAGGTGGTGGCTGGAGTGGTGTCTTGGCAGTTATAGCACTTGTCTGGCATGGGCGAGGACACGGGTTCAAACCCCAGCACCACATACACAACAAAGTGTCAGCAATGAATGCCACATGAAAAACTAAATAAAATCAATTCTTTCTTTCTCACTGCCACTCTCTGTTTAAAAAAAAAAAAAAAAAAACAAACAGGTAGTCGGGTGTAGTGGTGTACACCTGTAATCCCAGTGATTTGGGAGGCTGAGGCAGGAGTATCGAAAGTTCAAAGCCAGTGTCAGCAACTTAGTGAGACCCTGTCTCAGAATAAAAAAGGACTGGGGATGTGGTGCAGTGGTTAATTGCCACTGGGTTCAATGTGCAGTACCAAAAGGGGGAAAATACCCCCAAAAAACAAAAACACACACAAAAACCCAACAGCAGCAAAAACAAAAACCAGGCAGGTGTAGGTTCCAAGTTGCTATTAGTTGTGCAGTGTGCCTAAGGTACAAGCCTCTCTGAGCTTTTACTTTGCTATTTTTAAAGTGGGGATGATAGGATCCATTCATATAGCCTATTTATGGACTTTCTTCTGTAGTGCCGGGCACTGGAACTGTTGGTTATTTTAAAGAAAGCAAATATGGTTGCTACCCTCAAGGAACTGGGGTTCCCAGATTATTTTTGTATAAAGGTTAGGCAACATTATGTATGTAGAACATCTAACATGATGTTAATAACAGCCGTCGCTTAGTAAAGGCTGAGTTTTCTCAGGGGGCTTTTATTTTACCCCCAGTTCTCTTACCACTCTCTACTTGTAGTCTGCGTGGGGTTATGGTGTAGTGGTATTGAGTTGTCATCAGGAATCACTACCTCCAGGCCCTTTCAGGACAAATTGTAAACGTAGCCAGCATCATAATACCGTGTCAGTACAGTTCATAAGCTCTGTCTCCAATTTAGAAACTCAAGTGACTTCTGGTGAAGATTTTTATTTTATTTTTTCTTAGCCACAAAGGATGTATTTCCGGGGCATTTTTAAATATTATACTATTTTGTAATTTATAATTTCTTTTCCTTTTTTTTTTTTTTTGTGGGGGGTTGTACTGGGAATTGAACCCAGGGGCACTTAACTACTAAGCCACATCCTCAGCCTGTTTTTAATTTTTGTTTTGAGACAAGGTCTTGCTAAGTTGCTTAAAACCTCACTGAGTTGCTGAGGCTGGCTTTGAACTTGTGATCCTCCTGTTTCACCCTCTTGAGCTGCTGGGATTACAGCTGTACACCACCATGCCCAGCTAGAATTTGTTTTCTTTATGATAAAATGTTTTACTGATTGATTGATTCTGGGATAGTAGTTTGCACTTTACAGAATGATTTTCATATTGCCTTTTGATTCTCACAGCTATTTTGTAAGATAGATATTATTTCTATTTTGTAGTTTAGGAGTGATCTAAAGTTGTATGTGAAAGCCAGGGGTCCTTGGTTGCTCTTTGGGAAATTACAGTAACTTTATTAGATTTCAAAAGGAACCTATACTGTCTTCTCTCCCTCCTGCAGCCAGGAATCATTCCTTCCAGGTTTCATTGTTAAAGATCTGGTTTGGTTAGCTCTGTTTGCCATAGATTTTATCTTTGTGTGTGTTTTCTTTGATTTCTGCAGTCTCTATAGTTGTCTTTACATATGTTGATTTTTTTTATTCTTCAGAGCATCTTCCTTTATAAATGGAAGTTCATATAATTTTTTTGTTTCTTTTTTTTAAAGAGAGGGGCAATGAGAGAGAGAGAAAGAGAGAGAGAAAGACAATCAATTTTATTTAGTTTTCATGTGGCTCTCATTGCTCTGATAGTTTGTTGTGTACTTGGTGCTGGGGTTTGAACCCACGTCCTCGTGCATGCCAGGCAAGTGGCATACTGCTGAGCCAAACTGCTCCAGCCCCTTTTTTGTTTGTTTCTGAAGAAACTGGCAGTGTCTAAACTTCAGACTCTTCTGAAAGCCACTTTTCTGTTGGCTATAATTTATTTTGCTTTTGATCGTTATTCTTCAAAGATTTTGTGTGTTATGTGAAGTGGAATGTTAATACAAATGATAAAACTTTTAGCAAAAAGAAGGTACTGACTGGTTCCCCAGTATGACCTGTTTTCCCCAATTGTAGATTTTTTAACTAATATTGAGGAACTGGTGTTAGACTGGGTGAGCCTTATCAGATTCTAACATTCAGATGGTCCTCTTGGTTCTCATTCAAATGGGTCAAGTCTTGCTTTGTTGCCCAGGCTGGCTTTGGCCTCCTGGCTTAAGTGATCCTCATCTTCCCACCTCAGCTTCCAGGAATAGCTGGGACTACAGGTGCATACCATCTTGCCCCACAATTTTCTTTGTTCCCTTGAGGTGCTGGGGGTTGAATCCAGGGCCTTACATATGCATTTTACCACTAAGCCTGTGGCTGCTGACTTTTATATAACTCAGGGGAATGTCTGATTAGTTTCTGTTAGGCAGGTTTCTGGGATGAAAAATTAGATTGAGAAATCTGCAGCTGGAGACCTTTTTCTGAAATGGTCTGTGAGGATCCCATTATGTTTAGAGAGGCCACTGAGGGGAGCCAGTAGGCTGCATACCACAACCATGCTGCTGTAGGAGACACCTGGCTTTCCTGTTTTGTAACTGGGGATGTGAACCCTGGTAACCCTTGATTCTTACATTTGCTCATTCTAGAACCTATCTTTTGAGTTATATTTGAGAACTGTCACATTAATTTCCAAGGGTTGCTATAACAAAGGGCCAAAATTGAGAATCTTAGAACAGTACTTTGTTGTCCCAGAGTTTCGAAGGCTATAAATCCTAAATTGAAGTATGGTAGTACCATGTTCCCTCTGGAATTGTATAAGGGGGAATCTTTCCTTGCCTCTCCTAGCTGCTGGTAGCAGTAGGCATTCCTTGGCTTACACTATAATTTGAATGCCTACCTGTTTTCACCTAGCATTCTCCCTGTGTCTTTTCACATTGCTTTCCCTCAGTGCATGCCTGTCTCTTTGCCCAAAGTTCCCTCTTTTATGGCACCAGTTACATTGGATTAGCCTATCCTAATGACCTCATCTTAACTTGATCACTTACGTAAAGACCTTATCTCCAAGTAAGTTTACATTTTGGTGGTTAGGTTGCTGGGGCTTAGGACTTCAACATCATTTTTGGAGGATAAAATTCAACCCTTAACACTCATCCATCATTTACTTTTTATCTGTCTCAGCTTTCTTTATTGTCATATTTTATAAAATCTGGTTGTGTAACCTGCTGTGCCACCCTCTGACTTTTATACTTCTGTGTGGTATAGACTCCCCAGAAAGTGAAGTGGAGCCTCTGTAGAAAAGAAGGTAACATGCTGCCTGCTTTTAGCGATGTGTCATTTACTTAGAAAATATCTTTTGAACTGCGTAGATACTAAGTGCTTTTATCTTTCAAAAGTGTTTCTGTTTCTGTAACTTTAATGTTACATCCTGTCTCCAAATGTGAGATTGCTATTTTGTGTTTCCAGGTACTAGGATCGTTACTTTGTGTCTCCAAGAATTAAGGCTTAAACTTCACCTTCTATTTTCCATTTTAGGGCTTTGCTGTAAGATGGGACTTCTGATTGCGCTCGCTGGACTGTGGCTGTTCTCTTCAGTAAAGGCAGATTCAAAAGCCATTACAACCTCTCTTACAACAAAGTGGTTTTCCACCCCACTGTTGTTAGAAGCCAGGTAAGAAGACATTTTTCTCTTTTACATATTGGAGTATAAAGTAGGCTCTACCAGTGAATATTCAGCAGCATTTTTAGGGAGTGAGATTACCATCCTCAGATGTAATTTTTTTTTTTTTTGTATTGAGGATTGAACCTCTCTCAACCTCTGATTTACATCCCAAACCTTTATATTTTATTTTGAGACAGAGTCTTGCTAAGTTGCTTAGGGCCTCACGAAGTTGCTGAGTTTGGTTTTGAACTCATGATCCTCCTGCCTCAGTCTCCCAAATTTCTGGGATTACAGGCATGCACCATTGTGCCTGGTCTAAGATGCATTTTTAAGAACCCTTTTCAATGTATATGGTGTAGCCATATAAAGCCTGTTAGGATAGAGAACCTGTCTTTCCCTAGGATAGGGCTATGTTGATTCATAGAGTCATTTAGGAACTTTGCTAGACAAACATGTTGAACTGATTAGATTATCATGTTATTTTTTTTTCCCCAGGAAAAGTGTAAGTGTGGTAATAATGGAAGAGAGTATTATACTTAAAATAAATTTTCTACATATTTAAAGAATATTTTTAGAGATGTTTTATAAATGGAAAAAAAAAAAAAGGGTTGGCAAGGTCGGGGAAGGATGACAAACTTCTCCTAAGATCTTGGAAGAAGACCCCAGAACAAAAGAGCAGGGTCAGGGGAAGAGCTAGGAAACCACAAGGTTGTACCTGTTTTAAAATGCTTCTGCATTTTAACATCTCCAAAAATCAGGATGTGTTTTTAATCAAACCAAGAAGTTATAATTAAAATTGGTAGCTTTTTCCACAAAATACTGAAATGTCTTAGTATAGACAGTGATTTCTTGGGAAGTTTGGTATTCCAAGTGTGCTTTTTAGCTAGTGTTTATAATATAAATATCATGAACTACCTCTTTTTATAGTCAGTTTTTATATGTTTATGCACAAAATTTTATTTTTTTTATATCTCAAGTAATGTATAGTTAGGGCACAAAGAGAATCCTTCCAAAGGATAAGTGTAGGTAGGTTGAGCAGTAAGCCCTTGGTAAGTCTCAGTGTTTGATACAAGAAATTTGAACTGTCACGTTACTTCAGTTAACTTTGTGGTCTATCTTTGTCATCTTCAACTTAGAATTTGGTCTTCTAATATTTTTCCCCTTAATTATTAAAAAAATACAAAGGAAGAGTTTTGTTATGTTGATTGTATGTATGAGTTGTTGCCCCTCCTCAAGAAGAGGCACCGTTTGGCATTGCTAAAAGGATTCATGGAAAGTGGGGCACATGGGAGCTGACCTGGACATGTGCAGGGCCTAATAGACATTCTGCTTAACAGAGCTTCCATCACTTCTCTGTGCCCGCCCTTTCCCAGCAATGAAATGGCAAAAAAGACAAAAGAAAAAGCCTCACCAAAATAAATCCCAGACATCCACTGTATTTCATATTGATACAGTAACTAACTTGATAAGTGGATTGAGCTCCTTAAATGTCAGGACTTCATTGGTAGTCATAAAAGTAAAGCGACTGAAGGTCATTTGAGTCGAGACTGCCTGAGTCAGGACTCTAGTAACTGAAGGAGTTGTTTCCTTTTTGCTAATTTTATTTTGGATAATTTGTGTGGCATAAATCTAAGTCATCAAGATTCACTGTCATTCTATGAATAATTTTGAACAATTATCTGTAACAGATGTTTTGTGATATTCTGCTTAACTTTCTTAACTGAGTTACATTCTGTTTCTTTCACTTTTATTTCTACTAACTCATTTCTTGTTAGGCATACTTCGTCCTAGAAGATTCTTATGGTCTATGCCTAAGGACTTTTGGGAATGCATGCTGAAATTGCAGCCTTAATTGCTCATTGTTTTTCAGTTTCTTTGATCACTGTGAAGTGGGTAGAGTGTAATATTTCTTTTACCAACTTTCTCATCACAAATATCTCATCTTTTCATGATATTCCTGGTCATATGCCCTTTTGGGTCATAATTTTTAGGACCTTTTTGTAGGTATTTGCAAATGGGAGTACAAGGTAATGGGACTTAAAGGCAACTTAGAAAGGAGCTCTGTTACTCCCTGTTCACCTCCAGAGCTAGCTGAGGCCACCATTCTTCCCTCTTGGTCTGATGATGGGTTATGCACTTCATCCCTCTGCATGAGGATGAAGGGTCAGAATCTTTTTCTGTATATCAAGGTGTGCAGCTACTACAGACTGTTTTGCTTTCCTGACCTCTAGCCCTTTGGGACTAAAAATATTCCTGTGTATATTTTTAGATTGTGCCTGATGTTCATGAAGGGGTTGTAGTTTCGTGGTTTTCCATGAAGTGAAACCCTGAATATGTTTTGAACAACTATAGTTACTAACAGAAATATAAATATATATTATTATTATTTTTAAAGAGAGAAGGGCAGTGAGAGAGAGAGAGAAATACAGAGACAGAGAGAATCAATTTTTATTGAGTTTTTCACATGGCTTTTGTTGCTCCAACCCTTAGTTGTGTACGTGGGTGCTGGGGTTTGAACCCATGTACTTGCGCATGCCAGGCAAGTGCTGTAACCACCAAGCCACTGCTTCAGCTGCTATTATTATTTTTTTAATAGAGAGGGACAAAGAGAGAGAGAGGGAAAGAGAAAATCAATTTTATTTAGTTTTTCATGTGGCTTTCGTTGCTCCGACACTTCCTTGTGCGTGTGGTGCTCGGGTTCGGAACCTGGATCCTTGCTCATGCAAGGCAAGCACGGTAACCGCTGAGCCAATGCTCCAGCCTGTAAGTAGATACTGTTAATAAAGTTGAAGTCAATAACCATTTAGTGGGTGCTTAATATTTTAATGGCTTAAGCTTAAGAGTGTAGCATGATAGAGACAGAACTTAAATAGACATGAATTTATATTCTGACTTTTTTATTTACTAACCCTGTGCCCTTCAGAAAGTTTCTGTTGCCTGTTATTTCAGATTCTGTATTCAGAAAATGGTCATAACTCAGGGTAGCTGTGAGAATTTGTGGACATCGGTAAATATGTCAAGTATAGTGATTGTTGCATAGCAGACTCTCTTAAGTAATTCTCTGCCTTCTCTTTCTAGTCCTATGTAGAATACCTATTCTGATCTCCAACAATAAATTGTTTATCACCAGTTTGTGCTATGGTAGACTTTTAGGCTGTTTTTAGATATATTTTTTTTTTTGTCCCAGATGAAAAACTTTGAGATTTCAAAGAGCTTATAAATGGAGAGAATGGTATAATGTGCTCTCCCTGTACCTATTACTCTTAGCAATTATCATTTGAAGTCCAACAAGCAGCACTATCCTTAACACCCTGTCCCCGCCCCCACTGGCATATTTTAAAGCAAATCACAGACATTATTTCCATCTTTAAAACCACAGATTTACTCAGTGGAATATCCTTAAGAAATAAAAAGGGAACTTAATTATATTATAAAAAATGGCAGCATTCTTTTCAATGTCATCTTCTGTTCATCTGTTTCCTGGATTATTTCAGTGGATCTAGTAATTAATTTTCTTAAGACTGTTCTAAGCTTAGACCTATAAGACTTATTTATGTGGTGGATGAAAAAGAATGTATGTTTCAAGAAAATTTCCTGTAACTGTATGAAAAGCATGCATTTAGCTTATGTAAATCTTTGTTCTCATCACAACTGATGCGTGTGTCATCTGGCTTCCTCTGCTGACTTATCTGAACACAGCTTTAATTAATGAATTTAGTGTTTATATTTGCAAATCATGACATGTGTCAGTACATATTTTCTTAGATTGTAAGGTATTCTACGGTTGATCTGGTGTCTATGTCAGTTACTAGAAAGCTGAGAAAAACACTACTCTCGTGGAGGCACTAAATAATTTAATACATTATGATAAGGGGTATTTTCAGAAACCTATTTTTAGAGAAGCTATGTATTATGAGGAAATGTTTCTTATTTTTCCCATATTTCTGTGTCTAGCTGTGGAGTAGAGTGAGAGTTGTACACCCCAGTGTTGACAAGTAATGGGAAAGTCTTCCTTTGGCTAGGTAAGCAGAGATACAGATCTGTAGTTTGTTTTATGACACTGAAAGATCACCACTGCATTAGTACTGTGGCTTGGAAGCTAAGATAATCAGCTTATGTGCATCATTCTTTCAGTTATTACATGCCTTTTTTTCTTAGGGGTTTTAAGACTCTTAATTAAAGGGAAATTGAGACTGGCCATTATTTTAGGGTAGTAGTGTAAGACTGAAGAAATTTTGATGCCGTTACGTTCTGAGACCTGATTTTATTAGATCAGTGCTAATTTTTAGACTAAAATTGGTGATTTTGAAAATTTGGGTTTATGGATGTTAACATGCTGTCTTAAATCTCCTAAAGTTTTTTCTAGGGTACATGTTTATTGTGGAAGAACTTTAGGCAAAACATGTATTTATTCTTTACAAGATCTTTCAGAAAATCATTGAGCAGAACTACTAGTACTAGAATTATCAATTCCTAATTCTGCTTCCATTACTAGCAACATTTTTGCTAATGGGATTTCATAAGCTTTCTTTATGTTGGGACTTCCTTGTTACAACATTTTTATTTCTCCAGGTTTCTTAAGAAATAGCTGTTAAGCTATTAAGTGAAAAAGTTATTAAGCTAATAATTTATTAATAGCTAATGAGCTAATAAGACTTGTTTAGCATTAAGAAAACATATATTATACATGAGAATATATAATACATATTATAAAGTAAAAGCCAAACTGGACATTTGGAAACTTCAAAAACCTCCTTTTATTCTCTGTAGTAATATAGTTTATAAAAAGATTTTCTTAAGTTTTGTTTCTGACATTTCCCCCTTTTCTCCCAGTGAGTTTTTAGCAGAAGACAGTCAAGAGAAATTTTGGAATTTTGTAGAAGCCAGTCAAAATATTGGATCATCAGACCATCACGGTAAAATTGAAGCAAATGCTTCTTTGACTTTGGTGTCTGGGCAAAAAATGTGATCTCTTTTATAGTATGTTTGACATGATAGTTAATGGAAAACATTTTTGTCTTTAAGGACTTGGGTTGTGATGGTAGACAGAAAGAGCCAACACAACACAAATGTTATTTTATTTTATTTTTGGTAACAGGGATTGAACTCAGGGCCTCATGCATGCTAAACACACGTTCCAATTGTGCCATATCATGAGCCCCCAAAGATTAATACCAATCCATTATTTGTTTATTTTTTAAGAAATGGGGTCTCACTATGTTGCCCAGGTTGGTCCTGAAGCCCTGAGCTCAAGCAGTTCTCTTGCCTCAGCCTACATTAGATAGGACTTTTGGTACACACCACTGTGTCTAATAACAATAATAATAGTAATAATAATTTTTAGTACTGGGGATTTAACCCAGTGGTGATTTACCACTGAGCTACATGTATCCCTAGCTCCTTCTTTTTTATTTTTCATTTTGAGACAGGGTCTCACTAAGTTGTTTAGGGCCTCACTAAATTGCTGTGGCTGGCCTTGAACTTGAGATCCTCCTGCCTCAACTGCCCAAGTCACTGGGATTACAGGCCTGTGCCAATGTTCCTGGCTCAAATTATGATGATGATGATGATGATGATGGTTTTTTTAGGGCTGAGGACTGAACTTGGGGCCTTGCACATGCTAGGCAAGCGCTCTGCCACTGAGCTAAATCCCCAACCCCTCAAATAATTATTTTTGATGGTGTATATAACTGAATGTAAGCTGTGATTTTTTTCCCCATTGTTTGTATTCTTCTTTATGAAAATGCTATGTGAATATTTTGTGGAAGTACATTTTATTTTAAACTATTGAATATTAATTTACTATCCATCTGGCCTGATACACTCTTTTGTTATCAACTAATTACCCAAGTGATCTTTTATCTGTTAAATGTGTTATTGTTAGTGCCATCCAGAATGTTTTCCATTATGTCTGCCAACCTCCTACCACTTGAATGTCAAGGTATCAAATTAATGATATATCCTGTGTCACGGTGAACTTTCCAAACATTCTGTAATTTAATGTAAATGACATAGGTTATAAAGGGACAAAGATGCTGATGTATGAGAATAGTCATGCACTGCATAGTTGAGTTTTCGTCCATTACTGACTGCATATGTGATAGTGATTCCGTAAGATTATATTGCCTACTGACATCATGGCTGTGTTAAGTATACTAATGCTTACACAGTGGCAGAATCACCTAATGATACAGTTCTCTGAATGCATTCTTTTGTTAAGTGATATATAATTGTACTTTAGGCCTTGAATATTACATTAGCAGGTGTAAGACCTTTTTGAAAAGAAAATATTTGAAAACTATGTGTGCCTGCTGTTAATTTTAATGGAATTGATTTTTAACTTTTTATTTTGGG
>PVKS010004746.1:0-59514 GCA_004027875.1 Aplodontia rufa
AAAATCCCACTCCTTTGATGAAAGCTCCCTTCCCTAAACATTGAAAATGCCCCAAATCACATGCAGCATTTCTCCTCTGGGCTTCTGAATACTTACAAAGAGAACAGTATATATTTCCACATCCACAAATTTCATTTCATCCCATGGTTTCAGCCTTGTTCTCCAATGAGTTTTGATCATACGGTAACTGTATCCTGTGCAATGTGACCATAACTTTCTTTCTTACCCCAAGAACTATCTAATCAATAGGGCCTTGAGATGCCCATCTCAGGGATCTGGAACCATCGGGCATGTGTGTGACGAATGCATAGACTGAATAATCTGACCCAGAGTGTCAGCAAATGGACTTAATCACTTCCTGGGTGCTGACATTTTCTGTGTTATGCCTTTCCAACAGGCTCTGGCAACATAAACTAGGACAGATGCGTGCCTGTCATCATCAGCTCTTGGTGAATCACGCTGCATCTACTGAAAAGTGTGTGCAGTGTGGCAGGAATGTATTCTTGGTCCATGTAAGCATCACAGTGCTCAACCAGAGTTCAAGCTGTGTGGCTGTTTTTCCTGGTATGTCTAAGAACATTGCAAAATCTGGAGATAATCACATAGAATAAGAAGTCCTTGGAAGCAGAGTCACAGGATTCCTGGGAAGCTCCCATCATCCTGCATTTGGTATAGTTTGGGGTTTCAATTTTTGCCACCATCCAGTCCAGGAATTGACTTTTGTCCAGAGATCAAATCCTAGCTCTACTCATGCTCACATATAAAGTCAGATTTTTTTCTGAGTGAACAGAAATGGGAGATGTTTTAGGATGGGAAGTAAAGGGTCCAGTGACTAGTCACCTCAAAAAGATAAAAAAACAAGACATGGTTTTGTTTAAAAGAAAAATGAAAGAGGAACTTTTCTGAAAAGCAAAGTCATAGAAAGTGGGACAGCAATAAGAGCACCAACATTCAGCACTCTTTCAACTTATTAGGCAGGTGAGCAGGCAGAAGGGGGCAATTTGTATAGTTCTTGGCCAACTTTCAACTTTCAGAATAGCTTACTTGAAGGAAAGCAAAAGACCTTTTCAAAGTAAGATGAAAGGAGATTTTTCACATACTGATGAAAAAATAAAGCAGGAACTCAGGGTGCCAAGCCCATCACTTCAGACCCTGGAAGAATATGTTTCATTAGGATATCTGGCAACCCTTGATGTGCAGAAGGATATGCACAGAGGAAAAAAAGAGTTATTTCCATCTTATTCTTCTATTGAAATTTTTGTAAGTTGTAATATGTGTATAGTATTTAGAGGAAATAAAAATATCTATAAGAAAGTAAAAACTTTCTTCTTTATAATTATGGATATTATTCTACTAGTCAAATAATTGTCAATGTTTTCAGCTAAAATTTTTTCTAAAGAAATAGACCACTATTTTATATATTGTAACTTGCTTTATTTTTCTAATATTTCAAAATTAAGATATTTTGTATGCAAAGTGTATCAATTATCTCCTGCTGCATTATGAAGGACTCCAAAAATTAGCAACATTAAAAAAAACACATGCATTTACTAACTCACACAGTTCCTGTGGGTCAAGAATCTGGGAATGACTAAGCTAAGTAGTTGTGGCACAGGGTCTCCCATGTCATTGCAATGAAAATGTGAGCCAGGATACAATCATCTGAAGACTGGACTAGCCATTTCCAAGCTTCCTGCCTTGATTGTTGGTAGGTTCCAGCTACTCACTGGCTGTTGAAGTGGGTATTTTAGCTTCTCTTCACAGGGCTGAATGTCCTCAAAACATATTTCAGTTAGTTTTGCTTTGCTGTGACCAACATACCTAACATGAACAACTTAGAGGAGGGAAAGTTATTTTGACCCACGG
This sequence comes from Aplodontia rufa, assembly GCA_004027875.1. Classification (NCBI taxonomy): domain Eukaryota; kingdom Metazoa; phylum Chordata; class Mammalia; order Rodentia; family Aplodontiidae; genus Aplodontia; species Aplodontia rufa. The sequence continues at coordinate 1,867 of PVKS010004746.1, forward strand.
TGTTAGTCCAATTCCATTGCTCTGGACCTAAAGATGAGGCCGAACATCATGGTGTAAGGGCATTCATGGAAGCCAGGAAGTAGAAAGAGACAAAGAAAAGGGCCACGGAGAAGGTGATATCCTTCCAGCAGCCCACCTCCTCCAGCCATGCCTCACTTCCTTACAGTTACTACCCAGTCCATTCAACCAAGATGGACCTATGAGCCTACAGCTCTTGCAACCAATCATTTCACCTTTGGACATTCCTGCATTAACACAGGAGCTTTGGGAGAACACCTCATATCCAAGTCATAACGCCATGGTATCTGGCACCTCAGAGCAAGTGATCCAACAAAGACTGGGAAGGAAGACCAAAGCAGGAGCCATAGTGTCTCTCCTAACCCAGCATCAGAGCCTTCGTACATCACTTCTGCTGCGTTCTAGGGATCTGCAAGGCTGGATACAAAGGCCAAAAGCCACGAACAATGGCCTTCTTTGTTTCCAAAACTAAAATGCACAGATTTGAAGGTACATTTGATCAGTTTTGACGAAGGTACCTACCCACGCAACCATTACCAATCACAAAACATCTCTGTCAAGCCAAACAGTTTTCTCCATGCCCCTTTCCAGTTAATCCCTGCCCACCTCACCAGACCCAACTGGGGTTTTGAATATTTGCACAGTAGAATTGCACGTGTTTGTTCTTATTTTTCCCATAAATAGAATTAGATAGTTTGCAGTCTTTTCTGCCTGGCATGTTTACTTAGCATTGTCCCTGTGCATTCATCCATATTATTAAATGTATCAGTAGTTCATTCCTTTGTACTGACTTGTTTCTACAGTATGAATATATGCCACAAATTGGTAATCATTAATCTGTTGGCAGACTAAGCTGTCTCCAGTTTGAAATGGATGGGAGGAAAGATGTTGCGGATGTTCTCACACATGTCCTTTTGTGGACATATGTTTTCATTTATCTTAGGGAAAAACTAAAGACTTTTATCATAGGGGACAAGGTATGTTAAATTTTATTTTAAAAATTACCAAAGAGGGAACTTTCCAGAATGTTCAGTAAGAGGCAGAGGAGTGCTAGCCCCCTGATCTGCACACATTAACATGCTCCTTCCTGTTCCCCAACACTGGCCCCAGCCCACTCATCAGCTATAGAAAATGGTGAAAGAAACCACTTACTATGATATTTTGGAGTCAAACCCAATGCCACCCAGGAAGAATTGAAAAAAACTTACAGGAAACTGGCCTTGAAATACCATCCTGATACAAATCCAAATGAAGGAGAAAAGTTTAAACAGATTTCTCAAATTTATGAAGTTCTCTCTGATGCCAAGAAAAGGGAATTATATGACAAAGAAGGAGAACAGGCAATTAAGGAGGGTGGAGGAGGTGGTGGTTTTGTTCCCCCATCTTTGATATGTGTTTTAGAGGAGAATGAAGGATGCAGAGAGAAAGAAGAGGTAAAAATATTGTGTATCAGCTCTCAGTAACATTAGAAGATTTATGTAATGGTGCAAGAAGAAAACTGACTCTTCAAAAGAATGTGATTTGTGACAAATGTGAAGGCCGGGGTGGTAAGAAAGGAGCAGTAGAGTGCTGTTCCAATTGCTGAGGTACTGGAATGCAAATAAGAATTCATTAGATAGGACCTGGAATGGTTCAGCAATTCTGTGTGGAGTACCAGGGTCATGGGAAAAGCATCAATTGTAAAGACAGATGTAAAATCTGCAATGGAAGGATGATAGTTTTAGAGAAGAAGATTCTAGAAGTTCATATTGACAAAGGCATGAATGATGGACAGAAGATAACATTCCATGGTGAAGGAGACCAAGAGCCAGGACTGGAACCAGGAGATATTATCATTGTGTTGGATCAGAAGGATCATGCTGATTTTACTGGAGGAGGAGAAGACCTTTTCATATGTATGGACATTCAGCTGGTTGAAGCACTATGTGGCTTCCAAAAGCCAGTATCCACTCTCGATAACCGAACCATAGTTATCACCTCTCATCCAGGTCAGATTGTCAGGCATGGAGATGTAAAGTGTGTGTTAATGAAGGATGCCAATTTATCCTAGACCATATTAAAAGGGTTTAAAGTAAACTTTCCTGAAAATGGCTTTCTCTTACCTTACAAACTCTGCTGGAAAAAACTCCTCCCTCAGAGGAAGGAAGTAGGAGAGACTGATGAAATAGATCAGATACAACTGGTGGACTTTGATCCTAATCTACAAAGACGGTGCCATTATAATGGAGAAGTACATGAGGATGATGAACATCATCCCAGAGGTGGTGTTCAGTGTCAAACCTCTTAATGGGCCCAGTGAAAAACACTCATTGCAGACATTTTATATGTAGTAGTGAATGAATGAAGGACTGTAATAATAAAATGCTCACTATTTGCTATGGTTTATGTTTTAATATTCAGTTATAGTAGTGTTTTAAAAGTTAAGTGAAGAATAAATGTAAATATAAATGCTCCGACTTTGCTCTATATGTGTGACAATTTCAACGTATGAGAAGTTACTTGGTGCCTGTAAAAACTACTTTTTAAGAAGTTCTGCTAGCATCTGTTAGGCCATACCTTGTAATTGATTTCAGCTGCGTACATGAACAAAGACTGAAATACTAGGTCTATGTGTTGAATTCCGTATATGACCCTTCATTGTCAAGCTATGAAATGAAAACTCTGTATTTAACTGGCAATCAGAAAAAAGAAAATTTGATTTATTTAAACAATACCAAAAAATTTCCAAAGTGATAGTCACATTTTATGCCTCCATCAGCAATCCGTGAGAGTTCCAGTTCAACATTTAACTTTCCATTTCAGAAGTTGTAGTGACTAATGGGGCTGTGGAAGCATCTCGCTGCGGTTTTCATTTGCATTTCCTCCAGCATCCACTGCTACTGAGCAGCTTTTCAAGGTTATTGGCATATCTTCTTTGTGTAGAGTATCTGCTCAAGTTTATTGTTTTGCTTGATTTCTAAAAATTGGGTTGATGGCATTATTGATTTATTATGGATACAAATGTTTTGCAGACATGTGGACTGCAAATATTTAACCCCAGTCTGGTATCTTTTCATTTTCTTAATGGTGTCTTTTCATGAGAAGAAATTTCAGTAAAGTTTAATTCATTGTTTTATGGCTGATGCTTTTGTGATTTATCTAATAAATCCTTGCCTCTCCCCAAATCACAATATTATCTTATGATTTACTTTATATCATTTATCATTTTAGTCTTATTTTTAGGTCTATGATTGATTGATTGATTGATTGGTGTATATTGTGAGGTCAGGGCTGAGAAATATTTCTCTTCATCTGGATATCTGGTACTTCTAGGATTATTTGTTGAAACTGTTCTCATTTCCCTTTCAAATGTTCTGTACCTTTGCTAAAGATTAACTGATTCTATATATTTTCACCTTTTTCAGATATCTATTTGATTCCACTAATCAAGGTAAACCTACACCAATATCACACTATCTCAATGACTGTACTTTACAGTCCATCTTGATGTAACCAGCTTTTAACATGAAATAATAAGTAATGAACATCCCTCCAGGCCAGCAGTTCCACTGTGACATATTCAGTGTTTATAAATGCATAGAGCCCTATTATTCAGATAATCTCTACTTTATGAAAAAAAAACTTTATTGTTGCTTGCTTAACCTTTATATTTTTAAAAATCATGGTAAACACCCTTGATTATGTTCTAAACTATTTGCCAAGAATAAATTCTTACAAATGGACTTTCTAAATTAAAATAAGTGCTGATTCTTAAGGAGTTTCATATATATTGCCAAAGGCCGTGTCCATCCACACCTGCCATCATTAGTGTACAAGAGAACCAACACTTATATTATCATTTAAATTAAAAATTGCTATATAATTTTAATTGACAGACAACACTAGCGTATCATGACTATTTTAATGTGCATTTGTAATTACCAATAAAGCTGAAAGAATATTTTATGCATATTAGCCATATAAATACAGATTTCCTCTTCTTTGAATTGCCTGTTCATGTCATTTGGTCATTTTTTGATTGCCTTTACTTCTTCCATAATGGACTGTGGTCAAAGCTAATTGTACCCTCAGAGTAGAAGTTCTTTCAGGCCAATTACAATATAATTTAATATAATTTTTTCTAGAAAAAAGTATAAGTGAAATAAAAACATGGAAGAGATTCTATGAAATGTCACTGTTAAAATAATTTTACTCATTATAATTATATGACTGCCATGGCACAACTGTTAGCTCATTTTCCTTACATTTGCCTGAAAGCCAGGCTCTGCTACTTCAGGGCTTTGGCACCACATTCCACCCATCCAGATGGCTTCTGACTTCCTATCTTGCCCTTGCTTTGCCCTAAAAACTTGTCATTTCTGTACTCTTGGTCAGTTCCTTCTAAATATGTCTATTTGCCACTCCCTAATTGTTCCTTTCAATTTTCTTCCAGAAATTCTTTTTCACTTATCAAAGTCTTTGGACAAAATACCCTGACTGCCAGCATAATTTTTATTGAAAACTCAAATGCATAAAAATTATGGGGGAGGGCTGGAGCGGTGGCTCGGCAGTTACCACACTTGCCTGGCATGCACGAGTACACGAGTTCAAACCCCAGCACCCAAGTACACAACTAAGTGTTGGAGCAACGAAGGCCATGTGAAAAACTCAATAAAAATTGATTCTCTCTCTCTCTCTCTCTCTCTCACTGTTCTTCACTCTTTAAAAAAAATTATGGTGAAAAATACTTATTAAAAAACCCTTAAGAATGTTCGGGACAGTTTTGTTTTACTTACTCAACTAAGAGAAGCTCCTGCTTCTCTTAACCACTTGAGTGTCATCATTGAGCACAGATTTCCCTCCGACCTCAATACCAGGAATAGTTATGCTCTTGAGCGGCTGCTTTGTTTTTACTTATGGACTTCATGAATCATTTCACCGATCATGCTATCCTGTCTGAGTTGGCTGCTAGAAATCTCAGAGTCAGATTTGTGGTCCATCTGTAGCAAGTGGATTGTAGCTCAGGACACACTTTCTGTGCATGAATCTCACTCTTATTCTTCATCATCTCTTTCTGTCTCCTTTTTTCTCCCCCTATGCTTCTCATTTTCCCCACATTTATTACACAGTTCTTCTGACTTCTTTAAACTTAAAAATGTAAAGTCATGTATTTTGAAAACTGACTGAAGATTTTTTATTACTTCATAGTAAAATGGGTTAACTCAATAAATAGTCTCCTTTTTGTTGTTGTTGTTGCTGTTTGGGTTTTTGTTAGTTTTTTGGTTTTTTTAGGGGATTTCATTTTATTTTTTAGAGAGAGGAAGAGAGAGAGAAAGAGAGCATCAATTTTATTTATTTTTTCATCTGGCTTTTGTTTCTCTGACACTTAGTTGTATATGTGGTGCTGGGGTTTGAACCTGGCTTCTTGCGCATACCAGGCAAGCACAATACCACTGAGCCACCACTCATCCCCAGTCTTCTGTTTTTAAAAGATAAAAGAAAGAAAATGCCTTGGCACGATGTCGCAATTTATGATTCACCTATCAAGGACTATAAGCTCACAAAATACCTCTTAAACCCCAATCTTACCATCATTGGAAAACAGAAAGGAGGATCATCAAAAAATTAAATGAATCACCTAAGAACACAAACTGAGTCAGTGATAAGGGTCCATAATGGACCTTGACTCCCCCAACCCACCCTCCCACACACACATGTTGTTCATTAGTCCAGCACCCCTCTTATACCTGGGTTGTGACTGCTTGGGCTGTTTAGTTGCTTTGGGAATTCGCTCAAGAAACCACCATTCCCTGGCAGCCACCTTGGGTTTTAGACCTATGGGAAGTTGATACACGGCCATTACAAAGTTAATTGGTTTTGCTTTGGGGATTTATTTATTTATTTATTTAGAAAGGCTAAAAAAAAGTTTCTTGACTTTTGCAAAATCTATAAGTCAAAATTAAGAAAAATTTACTGTGATTTTGTTTATCTTCACTGCTTTTAAAAAAAAGTAAAAGTAATGCTAACACATAGCTAATATGAAAGCAGTTTCAGTGCTTACCTTGCATGCCCAGGGACATGGGTTTGGACCCCAACACCACATACACAACAGAAGTATCTGAGCAACGAAAGCAATGAAAAACTAAATAAAATTGATTGTCTTTCTCTCTCCTTCTCAGTCCCTCTCTCCTGAAAAAGAAGAAGAAGAAGAAGAAGAAGAAGAAGAAGAAGAAGATACATATGGTGTATTAAAACGTACAGAGATGTTTAGAAATTCAAAGTGAATGAAGCATTGATTTTGGTCAGAGTTGTCAGAAGAAACTGAATAGCATATCTGAGTTAGGATTGAAAAGAAGGGTAGGGCCTGAATCATTTAAGCCAGGTGGGAAAGTCTTCCAGGACACAGTGGTGCTACGGAAGCAAGAATGAGGAGATTATATTGGATATGAATACAGAACATCACTCACCAAAGGGGAGGGACAACTTTGCCTATTGTGGGTTTAATCTTTATTTCTCACCTTCACGGAGAAAAATGAAAGCCAAGGGACATTTTCTATTTTGTTCTCAGAGGTGGCAGGAAAACAATGTGTTCCTGAACAGTACAGTAATGGGGTGACCTTTTGTTATTCAAATCCACAGCTGAGAGCAGAATAGGAAACAGTATTGGGAGGGGTTGTGTTAGGATTGCCTCCCAGTGTCTCTGTGACTGGAAAAGAAATGTTCAATTTCAGACTCATTGTACCATATATTTCAAAAAGCGAGGAAAAAGAATTCTCAATATTTTCACCACAATGATAAACTTTTGAAGAGACAGATATACTTCCCTGATGTGAACATTAAACAGTATATACATGTGTTGAAACATCATATGCCATCCAATAAATATGTATAATTTTATGTATCAATTTAAAAATGAATTTAAAAATCAGTGAATCGTCTAGACTTAAGCTTTTGTTTGTAGGAAGTTTACAATAGAAGTACATTTTATTTAATAGCTATAGGGCACTCAAGTTCTCTATTTCATCATTTGTTTTAATTAGCAATATTTTTCAAGAAATATGTCTTCTTTTTTATGTAAATTATCAAATTTGTTGGCATAAAATTTTTCATAACAATATCTTATCCTTTTAATATCTGTAGAATCTCTAGTGGTAGCTTTCCTTCACTTTTGAAGGTAGTTTATGTTCATTTCTTATATATCTCTGGTCATACCATCTTCCTTGAGGCATTGCATAGATTCATGTAGAGGTACAATGTGGCAATACTGTGAACCTTTTCTTATGTTTACCAAATACATGAGTTTCTTTTTCTAGCTAGTGAGCTTTGACCTTTGTATGTGTTTATATAAATCAAGTTTCTCTTTTGTAGGCCAAAAAAAAAAAAAAAAGAATTCTTTGGAGGAAATACTATTTTGTGATTGATTAGATAAAAGGGAAGTAGAAGAGGGATAAAGTCTCATGCATTAGCAATGAGACAGTTTTGAGATGTTCAGAAAACATTTGTAGATTATGGGTTTGGAGACTTGCAAGTCAAAACTAGAAGTGAAAAGATGGCAGTTTGAGATAACTCAACTATTGAGTCCATTCAATATATGACCCTATACTAAGCACCATAGAAAGTGAAGAAGAAAAGTAAGACTGGGTAAGGCAAGGCTTAACTACAAAGCAGCGTGCACATAAAGATATGGAACACGGACCTAAATCACGAGTCAACTGAGGTATAACAAGTCTTTACAATAGAAGAAATCTCTCCAGAGCAAAGGAAACAATCATCAGAGTTAAAGGCAACCTACAGATTACGGGGGAACCATGTAGCTCACCCTTTGGAATAGCTGCTATTAAAAACAAGAAACCAGAAAATAAGAAGTGTTGGCAAAGATGTGGAGACAGTGGGAGCACTGCGCTCTGTTTGGGAATGTAAAATGATGCAACCATTGTGGAAAAGAGTGGGGAGGCTCTCAAAAACACTTTTTTAAAATAGAATTATCATGTGATTCATTTGATTAAATAGGGTGACCAAGTCACATGGAGATATGGGAATGAGTGTTGGGGCAGGAGAGAAGGAAAATGCCAAGCGTCAAGCAGGAGCAAACTTAGCCCTGAGAAGTAGTAAAGAAGCCAGCACGCTTGAAGCACAATGGGAAGAGGGGTAAGAAGTGAGCTCTGGGGGGTCGCTGGTTGGCTGGGGACCCTGGAGATCAAGAAGGAGGGGTACGAAGTTCACAATACTTCAAGTCATTTGCTAGTGAAATAAAGGAGAGATGCAATGAACCAAATAGCTCATTGGTATCACAGAAAATACTGTTGCTTGTACTTAAAGAAGAGAGATGTAAACATTTGAGGAGAGAGATAAGACAAGATGGGGAGCTATGGAAAGCAGTAAAATAATATGGGGAAAAAACCCTTTGAAGGAAAAAAATGAAACCCAAAACAGTATTAAGGGTGTTAGATCAGGGGCTGGAGCAGTGGCTCGGCGGTTACAGTGCTTGCCTAGCATGCGCAAGTACGTGGGGTCAAACCCCAGCACCATGTACACAACTGAGTGTCAGAGCAATGAAAGCCATGTGAAAAACTAAATAAAACTGATTCTCGCTCCCTCTCTCTCTCTCTCTTTCTCTCTCTGTCCCTCTCTCTTTAAAAAAAAATTAAAAAGATATTAGATCAGGAAAAAGGAAGAGATACCTTCCTCCAAAGATCCCGGAGAACGCCTGGAGAATGAACCTATAGCCATCAATGGCTGCTCTCAGCACTGCTTGCTTACAGGATAAAGCCAGACAGTATAAATTCAACTCAAACAGAAGACAAATGGTCCTTGAAGTCTGTAGGCGTAGGAAGATATTTGAGGTGATTCATTATAGCCAAGTAAAGAAAGCTTTTGGTTACTGACTTAATAAATTACTACAGAATCTTCACAAAAAAATAAGGATTGGCTAGATATAGGTTTGGTAATTCCAGCAATCATAAGAAAAGGAGAAACAGTTTAATCTTTATTTCCTTAAGTCATCTGAAAAGATTGAAATCATCTTAAAAGAAATCTAAAACAAATACTTTATAATAATTTAGCACACTTATACACACATCAGAATACATGAGCAACATGATGTAATAAGGGAAATAATGCCAGGCAAAACTAAAAGCCTTTAAAGTTCACAGTCTGGCTAAAATTTTGAGAGATGTAAATAATGCTAGACCATACTATTCAATGTTAGAAATGATAATTTAATCACTCTTAGGTTCACAGCCCCCTCTATCTTAAAAAGGTTTGCAGTAAACAAAGTACTCTGGATTTGTGACAAACAAGCAACACAATGCCTTAAAATCTAAAGTGCACGATTGATGTAATTCACTAGAGCTCGGGCCCAGTGCTGAAAACCATTAGAAAAAGCACAAAGAAGATTAAAGACAAATTAATAGCACAGTGCTTCTCTGCAAACCATAATGTAATACTTACTGGGCATCAAAATGACTTTTTGTGTAGGGCAATACCAGCCTTCACCTTCATTAATATTGTTTTAAATTTAAAATATAGCATCCTTCCCCCAAAATAAAATAAAATATAACATCCCTATAAAAACACATATAAAACATACATGGGCAGTTTACTTGGTGATAATCATCGTTCTCCCTTTACTCTGCCCTCAGGAATAACTATTCTGAATTCTATGTTAATCATTCCCTTACTGACTTTACAGTGTTTCTATGTATGTGTGTATTCCAGATAGTCATATTGCTTAACACCAGCTACCTACTTCCTAGCCTTAGTATTGGGCTACATTTACATTTTCACCTTCTTGTGGATATGAAAGTATACTTCATTGTGGTTTTAATTTCCCAATTACTGAGTTTGAGCTCCTTAGGTTTTTTGGAACAGTGGGAATGACCGAATGGTAACTTTGTCCTTTTGTGTATTGGCTTCTCATTTCTTTCGAGGAATTCATTATATAATCCTATGAACTCTAAGTTCTACAAACATCTTCTAGTTTAGTTTGTTTCTCCAATGAACAAGCACGGCCAACGTTTGCCAGTTCTCCCTCTATGGTTTTAGAGAATGAACCTATAGTCATCACTGCCTGCTCTCAGCGCTGCTTGCTTACAGCATAAAGCCAGACAGTATAAATTCAACTCTAACAGAAGACAAATGGTCTTTTCTATTTGGTTGGGTTTGCTCTTGTCCTAGCCATAATCAGATTTTATAAAATTTCATGTGAGTGGCATATTAATATGCTGAATTAGTATTGTATTTTCAAACTATTATTATTATTTAATCCATTAGATTGAGCTTGATTATTAAGATTAAATCTTCTGAGGTTTTACAGATATCTGTCTATCTGATCTATTAGTATTTTAGAGAGTACTATAGTAGTAGATTTGTAAATTTTTCTTTGTAATTTTTCAATTTTTTGAATGATCTGTTTTGAAACTATGTTACCTTTATGTATAAAGTTTAGATTTGCTATACTTTAGAATGAACTAAAAATTGTAACATCATGTTGTGGCTCTTTTTATTTTTTATTCATTTGTAATCATTTTAACCTAATATTAAAATAATTGCCCCATGTTTCTTGTAGTTGTCTTCTATATATTTTTTTTCATCCTTTGGTTCTAAATATTTAGACATACTTGTGATATATGTGGTTTGTTGTAAGTAGTATATGATTGGATTTTTTAATCTAGCCTGGTCTTCTTTATATTTTATTTGCAGGGTTTAGTCCATTTATATTTATTATGATTAATAATACAAAAGCATCTCTTGTTTAATGTCAATTATTCATTCCTAAAATATCAGATTTTCTGCATGAAAACACTAAATGGAAGTATACTTTCTTTTATTTTAAATGAAAAATTATATAATGTCTTACATGTTAATAATACCTCCCAACCAATTTCTTCAAGTAAAATACTTAAATGTAAATAATTAATTATCATATTAGGATGCAAAATGCTTAAAATATTGTTTTCTGATTCCAAGCATGTAAAGTCTGTATGGAGACTTTGAACGTCATGTTTACAATTTGTCAAGACAAATGACAACAGTACTAAGCAGATTTGTTAGGAGAAGTACAGTGAAAATTTTCCAATAAAAACAAGATAATTACCTGCAATGAACTGATGAACTGTCGCTCACCAAGTTAGAGGAAAACTTGAAACCAGACAGAACAGGACTGACATTAATTGTCAATGGCTATGGAAAATACTAATGTGGATGGGTGAGTTTATAAAGGGTGATTCCAATCAACCCATCCAATTCAGAAACTGACAGAGATTCTCCATCATTTGTCTCTGCTGAGCAGGCTCCTGAACAATAAGATCATGAGAAATTTTCAAACAAAGTGGACAGCATTAAAGGGTAGAAACTTTTGCAAAATGGAGCTTCAACTCCCTTTATCTGCATTTTTTTTTTTTTTGCTTCCTCTGTACTTATCAACACTTTTTAAATTGGGTGTGATGGTGCATTCCTGTAACCCAGCAATTTAGGAGGCTGAGACTGGAGGATGAAAGTTCTAGGCCAGTCTGGGCAACTTAGTGAGACTTTGTCTCAAAATAAATAAATAAAATTAAAAAATTTAAAGGACTGGGGTTATAGCTCAGTGGTACAGCACCCTGGGTTCAATCCCCAGTAGCAGGAAATAATACATATACTTTTTTAGGTTTTGTGTGTGTGTGTGCACATGCACAGATATTTGTGTGTGTGAGAGATAGAAAGAGAGAGAGAGAGTGTGTGTGTGTCATTCATCACTAGACAAAAATGAGGGCTAAATGTGAAAGGCAATTTGGAAATGTGTTCAAGACAAACACACAATGGTGAAGAGTATTTCTCTCCGAGTGCGACTCTCTCGCTCAGGGCCAGCATCCGTTTGTTGGAGCTCCGCATGCTTTTCAAAAGATCTTCGTATGATTCTAATGATGTATCCATTGTATTGTATGCAACCTGATACCTTTTCACCACCTCATTTGTTAAAAATGCTTTGAGTATTTGGAATGGAAGTAGACACTGCTCCTGTATAACTACTACCTGGTAAAAATTATTTTCAGTGGTATATAAGTTCTATGATATTTGATTGTTAAAGGGAGGTGTACTACACAGATATTAGCTCAGGAAATGTCTATAATACCTGCCTCTGTTTCACTTTATTTTTACAGTTTATCATTCTTTCTCCAGTCCTGTCCCTCTTCTCTGTCCACCCCACCCCCCACACACACAAACACACATACACACACACACACACACACACACACAGACACACACACTTCTTTCTTGCCTTCAAGTCCCAGTGTGGGCTGGCTTACAGCTCTGAGTTATCAGGGAAGACACCAGACACTTTCTCTCATTCCCAACACCAAGCTGCAGTCAGGCAGATCACCTGGCTGTCTCCTTCCTTGGAGTGGGCTTCGTTTCTCATTTTCTATAGTTCTGAGTATTTTTTGGCTTTTCAAAGTCCTGGCTTATCTAGAGGTCACCTCCAAAGGCATTCCCAGCTTTATCTGGCTTTAGAGCTCCTTTCCTGCCTCTGTGTCCCTGCCAAAGCAGAAGCACGAGATCTCTGTATAAAAGCCAGCTGTGTGCTACTGTGCCTTCTGAGGTTCTGCCTTGACTTTAAATCTTACCTCTGAGAAGTCCTTAACTGTGCCAGCTCAGTGATGAATTTGGAAAAACTTTTTTTTAATGATTTAGTATTTAACTTGTTTCCATCAAGAAGGCTGCTCCAGGCACCTAATCTGCCTGCACTGCTGTCTGCATGTCCCTGCTTTTTACCATTGTCCTCCACACCCAGGGAGCCAGAAGACTGTTCATTAACTTTTCAATTTATGCTAAATGAAATCAGAAAATAAACCAGCAGACCAAAAGTTGCTATAATATTTTAACATGCAAAATGAAACTTAAATCAGAAGAGAAAACATAGAGTGAATCATGTACCCAAGTGTCACAGAGGACTTGTATGCATAGAAAGGCAGGTTGCTCACCAAATTCAGCAGGATTTGAGTTTGAATAGGACCATTACTATTTTGGGATATCTGTGCGGAAACATTACACTGATTTTCTTTAAAATAACATTCTTATGGAAAAACATGGTACTATCTGGGTGATGGGAACTGTACTTGATTAGCATTTTATATCTGCTAATTTTCCCCCTTAAAATATCTACAATAAACATCTTATTTTGTGAAAAGAAATATGGCAATAAGGGCTTTTGAAGGCCAATATGTGACATGAAATAATTGCATTTGGGGACTTGGAGGCAGTGTCTACTCAGGGCTTTGGAGGGGCAGGACTTGGCTGTAGATACCATGAAGCAGACAGGTGCCTTTGATAAGAAAGGAGAAAAAAAATGATCAAATGGCTTACAACAGTAAATGGTGTGGAAAGTTTTAAGTGTGGAGACAGTGGCAGAGAATGCATTCTGAATGTCATAAGTCTGCACACTTAGGAGATGTGCTCCTTTAACTCACAATACCATGATGTGACTCGAAGATGTAAAATGAAAGCAGTTCCTTTGAAGGCTGACAATGACCAAAAAATTGCCTAAGATTAGAAAATGCATTTCAATTTTAATTAGGATGCTGAATAGGGTCAATGTCCTATACACACTGGAAGTTACAAGAAGAAAAGCAGGTTCCTCTTGAGGATTCCCAGGCTAAAGTCAGCAGAGAAGTTTCCTTATATAGTCCAGTCATTCAGTTTACAGAGGAGTGCAGCCCACAGCAGCAGCAAGAGAGAGGCCTCAGCTGGACATGAAGAGCAGGGCTGCGCCAGCTCTCATCCTCCATGACAGCAGCCCTAGACACAGGCTTGCCCAAGACTCCAACTCCCCTCCCCAAATCATAAACTGCTCTGCAAAAAGCTAAAAAAGAAAAAAATTTAGAAGTGTTATGGGTACCTGCTATGTGCCAGGTATACAGTGGCGTATCCCAAGATCCACAGACAACTAGTGCACCATTAATGCCCTCAAGGACCTTAAGCTGTTTAGGAAGACAGACTTGTCCATGATGCTGCAGTATAGCACGTGGCACTATAGTTTGGAGGACTAAATCCCTTTGTGACTTCCACATGGCACAGTGTCCTCTTCCATCTTCCGGCCAGGATGTTGAGAGATTGGTTTCCATTCTTGGCATCTGACCCATATTCTCCAGTCTAGGTGCTCCGGCTCAATTTTACTAGGTAAGCATTTACTGAAAGCAAAACAAGCAGCCACAACCACCAATTTCTTGAACAAGAAAGGTCTTAACTACAGTTACTTTAGGGAAAATAGAGCTCCAATGTGTGGTGGACTAGTCACAGCCAAGCCCTGACCTCCTGGTACCACTGCACAGTACTGATGCTGAAGATATTTGGTGGCAAATGAGGCCAAGAATGAGAACTCAAATACTGGTGTTTTCTAAGCAGAGAACATACAGATTGATGGCCTCTGATTCAGAAACTTTCAGAAATTGCTTCATTTCATGGTTTCTGCAGAACTGAATTGCTATGGTAAAAAAGAAAACAGTAAATTAAAATACTGTAATGCAAATGATAGAGTACTGACATGTGATAGCATTGCTCCCCTTACCAAAGCAGCTCCGAGAAATCAATGCAAGACAATAAAGTCAGAGATGAGAAAGAAGCCCATGGTTTGTCAGGTTTCATGGTCTGGACTTCCTAAGGCCAGTTCTAGAAGCTGCCCTGTATATACCTTGAAAAAAGAATCCCTCAGGGCTGGAGCGGTGGCTTGGTGGTTACAGCCCTTGCCTGGCATGCGCAAGTACACAGGTTCAAACCCCAGCACCCACGTACATAACTAAGTATAGGAGCAATGAAAGCCATGTAAAAAACTCAATAAAAATTAATTCTCTCTGTCTTTGTTAAAAAAAAAAAAAAGAAAAAGAAAAGAGAATCCCAGTGGTAATAGCATATGGAGAATTTAGGCTAATCCAATTTTCAGGAGAAGAGTTAGAACTTAGCAACAGAAATTGCAGGAAAGCAGAGGTTATGATAGAGATGGAGCTGTGGCCTTGTTGTGTCAAAGGGAAAATGAGTAAGAAAAGAAGCTGACCAAAAGAGCAAGAAAAGAATAATGAGAGAAAAGAAGGGGAGAGGGGGGAGATGGAATAGGAATGGCCCTGAGACAGCATCAGTATTTAACTTCTGTCTCTGAATCCATACATATCCATGGAATGACCAGACATACCTATAAAAGAACCCCCTCTTTCCTTAGACTAGCTTGGATGGATTTGTTTTCTCTGGATTCTAAAGAGCCCTGACTAAGACAAATCAGAACACAGTTGAGCAGAACCATTTATTACTTGGCGTAAGTAACGTTCAAATGCTTCAGTGAGTAAACAAGTTCTATTAGTGAAAATCAACAGAATACTGCAAAGCAAATGGTGAAAAAATGCACTGCTGTCTACCTGAACACCTAAACATGGGAGGGCAGAATGGATTACATGTAACCTGGTTTCTTGGGAAACCAAGATGCATGTCATAGGGGACATTTTAAGTGCACATCTCTGATGGAAATAACAGCCTGACTGCCTTGATGACTACTGGTCTCGAAAATGTGAAATCAGATGTTTCCAGCAACAGCACCGTGATATTAATTTAATGGTAATTCATGGCAAAAAGACAGTCTCAGGGCTTTTCAGATCACAGTATGGTCTGATGGACCAAATGCAGCAGTTTTTATTTCTGGAACACTGTTTATATGCATGAATTATATATGCACTTACTTACAAGTCATCTATTAAACGGTAATGGTCTAAGTCTCAATAAAGACAGATTCATCTTGTGCTTATAAGATAAACCTGTAAACTGGCTTCTTGTCTATGACACTCATCCATTATAGATCTTGTGTCTTCCAAAAATGAATAATTTTAGCCCCTGAAGATATTTGCTATATATATTATTGTGGTAGTCATCAAGTTGGAGAGAGGGCTGATAGGTGTGGGCAACAATGACAAAACGAACAGCTCTCTTGTCTGTCAGGCAGCAAAGTAAATGGGTGAGCACAGCCCTCATTACCAGGAGTTGAGTGGGTATGTGTGGCTTCCAATTTCTGGGCATGTACTCCTTCTCTCTATGATAAAATAAATATGATGCCACAGAAACTTACTTATCATAAGTAAATTCATCTTATGAGTAAGTAAAAGAAGACTGTATGTGACTTACAGATGAGTTCATTTGGGACCCTGTTTGTTACAAATATCCTGCCCTTTAAAATAAAATAGCCATATTATTTTTTGCCACATTGGAAGACTATATTCCTTGGGGAAAAATGGCAGATCAGAAATCAGAATCTAACAAGCTGCGCATAATAAATGTGTAGCATATGTTATGGCTGAATTCATTCCCATTGTTTGCAGGATATACATCTACCTAGAATTACGGAAGTGCTTGTTATCTTGACAACACCAAGTCAAGGAGAGGAGATGACATGAAAAATGCCATACATAGCTCAAGCTATTGCCTCCTGGGATGATATCAGGATTCCTAGCAATAAATCCATGGGAATAAATTTCAGAATCACTAGGGCTTAAAATTACAATATCCCATTTATAAATTTTTCTCAGCAGTCCTGTAGGTCCCTTGTATTAATTTCATAGATTGTGTTCATTTCATTGTAATATAAATCCTTTACTAAACGCAGGTTGCAAATGACTTGGGCCTCCTGTTAATTCAATATATTCTTTGGATGATTCATCCTTAACAATTCTTAACTGGAATAGTAAATCCTTCTTTCTTCTTCAAAATTCCAAGTTCCTTCTTCTTAAAATGCCTACATGATTTATTATATTAACCTTGATTCAACAAATATTTATTGACTGCCAACTAGTGTACAACATTATACTACACAATGGGACAGATATAAAGACGCATAATATTCCTAGTCCTCTAGAAATTAATCTTTCCCGGACAATAAGACATGAAAAGTGAAATATCGATACAGAAATTAAAATAATACAAGGCTATGAAGGAAGATAGAGCAGTGCATTTTGAAATGCCTTATAACTGGTACAGATAAAATAAAAGAGAAAACAATCTTTCAGTGCTTCCAAATAATCTTTCAGAAAAGCTTCCAGACGGGGAGCTGTTTCAGTCAGCTTTGTCATTGCTGTGACTAAAAGACCTGATAAGAACAATTTTAGGAGGAAAAGTTTATTTAGGGGCTCACAGTTCAGAGGTCTTAGTCCATAGAAGGTCGGCTCCATTCCTCCGGGCTCAAGATAAGACAGAAGGTGTGGCTCCAGGGAGCAGAGAAAAAGACTCCGCTTCAGATAAAAAAAAAAAAAAAAAAAAAAAAAAAAAATATATATATATATATATATATATATGTACCCTAAAAGCATGCCCTCAATGACCCACCTTCTCCAGCCACACCCTACCAGCCTATAGTTAGTTGCCTGTTAATCCTTACAGGGGGATTAACTCACTGATTGGGTTAAGACTCTTACAACCGAATCATTTCACTTCAGCCTTCTCACTGTGTCAATATTAAGCTTTTGGGGGACA
The DNA here is from genome assembly GCA_004027875.1 of Aplodontia rufa. Lineage (NCBI taxonomy): Eukaryota > Metazoa > Chordata > Mammalia > Rodentia > Aplodontiidae > Aplodontia > Aplodontia rufa. The sequence goes on from PVKS010004746.1 coordinate 19,345, forward strand.
CCTTTCATCCAAACCATAACCGGAGTAGATAAAATCTGAAGTTCTAAAAGAGGCAGCCTGGGCATAGACAAGGGCACAAGAAAATATTTAGAGGTAGGATAGGCGTGGAGTATTGGGAGAAAATGCAATTTCATTCCAATATAATCTGATAGGATGTGAGGAACTATCTGGTTTTTGTATTTGCTAAGACTTACTTTGTGTTCTAAAATACAATTTATTTCAGAGAGAGTTCAATGTGTAGCTGAAAAGGAAGTAAATTAGTTGTTGACAGATGTAATATTCTATATATGGCTGTTAGGCCTGTTTTATTAATAGTATTTTTTAATTCTGAAGAGTCTTATTTATATCTGAATGATCTATCTATTGGTGAGAGAGATGTATTGAAATCATCTAGTATTATTGTATTAAAGGTCTATTTGACATAAGTGCGCTGATATTAGAGGTGTAAATATTTACAATCATCACATTTGTTGGATGACTTCCTAACCAGTATGAAGTGACCTTCTTTGTCTCTTCTGATTAATTTTGGCTTGAAGTCTACTTTGTCAGATATGAGAATAACTATTCCTGCTTGCTTTTAGTCTCCATTTTCATGATATATATTTTTCCATCTTTTCACCTTCAGCCTGTGGATGTCTTTGCCTGTAAGGTAAGTCACTTGTAAGCAATATACGGTTGGTCTTGTTTTTGATCCATTCTACTAATCCATGAATTTTTTTTTTCATACTGGGGATTGAATCCAGGAGTGCTAAAGCACTGAACCAAACCCCAAGCCCCTCCCCCCCTTTTTTTAAGAAAGAGAGGCAGTGAGAGAGAGCGAGAGGGAGAGAGAAACAATTTTTATTCAGTTTTTCATGTGGCCTCGCTCCAAGACTTCGCTGCACACATGGTGCTGGGATTCGAACTCGTGTACCTGCTCATGCCAGGCAAGCTCCGCAACTGCTGAGCCACCACTCCAGCCCCCACCAAGCCCTTTTTAATTTTGAGACAAAGTCTTACTAAATTGCTTAGGGCCTTGCTAATTTGCTAAGGCTGGCTTTGAACTTGGCAATTTTCCTGCCTAAGCTTTCCACAATCTATGCTTTTTAATTAGAGAGTTTAGACCCTCTACATTCAGTGTTATTATAGAGATATTATTTTTATTTTGTGCCATTTTGATTTATTTTTACTTCATTCTACTTTGATCTTTCTTCCAGCAGGATTCTTCCATAAACTGGCTCTGATATTTATTTTTCATTTTTTCTGCATGAAATATCCTGATTGAGTATGTTTTGTAGTGCTGTCATAGTGATTATGAATTCTTTTAATTTCTACTTATCAAGGAACATTTTTATTTCAACTTCAAGTCTTCTGAAGGATAGTTTTGCTGGATATAACAATCTGAGTTAGAAGCCGTTATATTTCAGGGCTTGGTATGTATTATTTCAAGACCTCCTGACTTTTAGGGTAGAGGGTGAGAAATCAGTACAAATTCTAATTGACTTACCTCTAAATATGACCATATTTTCATGTGACTTTTAGAATTCTATCTTTGTCCTGTACATTAGGCATTTCAATTATGTGTCATAGAGAGGGGGTGTTTTGATCACATGCTTCAAGTGATCACATGTTTCTTTCCTCTTCTCAGCTTTGTAAATTCACTTTGTCAGTACTGAATGGCTGTGTTGATTCACTCTTGGGGAGCTGCGATAATAGTGTATCTTCCTCTGAATTGCTTTATTCCATTCCCCAAAGGGATAAACCACATGGATTAAAAAGATGCTTAAAAATATAGCTCATTAACATTAACAAACACAAAAAGTTGATATAGTCCCATGTATCCTATCAGACCTCAATGCTATGACCTTAGCAATCAACAAGAAAAACAACAGAAATGACTCAAATACTTGGAAATTGAATAAGTCCCTCTTAAATGAAGGATGGATAAAAGAGGCAATGAGAAAGAAATCAAGAAATTCTTGGAAATGAATGAGAAAGAAGAAACAACATATCAAAATCTCTGGGATAGGATGAAGGCATTCTTAAGAGGTAAATTTATAACACTGAGTGCAAACATCAAAAATCTAGAAAGAGCCCAAATAAATAGTCTTATACTACAATTAAAATGCCTGCAAAAAGAGGAACAATCCAATCCCAAAGTTAATAGAAGACAGGAAATAACTAAAATCAGAGCTGAAATCAATGAAATTGAGAACAAAAAAAATACAAATTATTAACAAAACAAAAAGTTGGTTCTTTGAAAAAAATAAACAGGATAGACAGACCTTTTGCCAACCTCACCAAAAGGAAGAACCAAGTGAAGCAAATCAACAAAATCAAAGACGAAAACGGAGATATCACCACAGACTCAACCAAAATCCAGAAGATTATCAGACCTGATTTTGAAAATTTATATTCTGCCAAGTTTGATAATCTGGAGGATATGGACAGATACTTGGCCACATACAACATCCCCATATTAACACTGGAGGACAATGAAAATCTAAATCAACCTATCTCAGGTAGCAAAATCAAAGCAGCAATCAAAGGTCTTCCAAAAAAAAAAAAAAAAAAAAAACCCAGGACCAGATGGATATATGGCAGAATTCTACCAAATTTCCACAGAAGAGTTAACACCGATCCTCTATAAGTTCTTCTACGAAAATGAAAGTGTTGGAGCACTCCCTCTTTTTATGAAGCAAATATTACATTGATAACAAAATCCAACAAAGACATGTCAAGGAAAGAAAACTATAGACCAATTTCCCTGATGAACATAGATGTAAAAATCCTTTAAAAAAATTCTAGCTAATTGGATCCAAAAGTACATTAAAAAGATAATACATCATGATCAAGTGGGTTTCATTCCAGGAAAACAGGGCTGATTCAACATACACAAATGAATAAATGTAACTTACCACTTAAACAGAATTAAAAATAAAAATCATATAATCATCCCAATTGATGCAGAAAAGGCCTTTGATAAAATTCAACACCACTTTATGCTCCAAAGCCTGGAGAAGATAGGGATCAAGGGAAGATACTTTAACTATGTGAGATCCATTTATGACAGACCCATAGCCAACATTATGCTCAATGGAGAAAGACTGAAAGCATTTCCACTGAATTCAGGAACAAGACAAGGTTGTCCACTTTCACCACTCTTATTCAATGTAATCCTTGAAACTCTTGCCAGAGCTATCAGACAAGAGAAGGAAATCAAAGGAATTCGTATAGGAAAAGAGGAAGTCAAGTTGTCTCTATTTGCTGATAACATGATTCTATACCTAGAAGACCCAATAAACTCGACCAGAAGACTTCTAGAGCTTATAGGCAATTTCAACAAAGTGGCTGGCTATAAGATCAACAGCATAAATCACTAGCTTTCCTTTACTCCAGCAACAAGTCCATGGAAGAAGAAATCAGGAAATCTGTCCCATTCACCATCTCTTCCAAAAAACTAAAATACAAGGGCATCAACCTTACAAAGGATATTAAGGACCTTTACAATGTAAACTATCAAACACTAAAAAAAGAAATTGCAGAAGACCTGAGTAGATGGGAAAACACTCCATGCTCATAGTTATGCAGAATTAATATAATCAAAATGGTCATTCTACCCAAAGTCCTATACAGATTTAATGCACTCCCCATCAAGATACCAATGTCATTGTTCACAGATATAGAAAAAGCAATTCTTAAGTTTATATGGAATAACAGAAGACCCAGATTAGCCAAAACATTACTCAGCAAGAAGGAGGAAGAAGGGGGTATCTCAATGCCTGCCTGAAATCATACTACAGGGCCATAGTAACAAAAACAGCATGGTATTGTCATCAAAACAAAACAGAAGACCAATAGAATTGAATAGAGGATTCTGTGATGAACCCCCATACCTTTAACTATCTGATATTTGATAAGGGGGGCAAAAACATAGGGTGAAAGAAAGATAGCCTGTTCAACAAATGGTGTTGGAGGAATTGGACAGCCATATGTAGACAACTGAAATTGGATCCTTACCTTTCACCCTGCACAAAAATTAAATCAAAATGGTTCAAAGATATGAATATTAAACCAGCAACTTTAAATTTACTTGAAAAAGAAGTAGGATCAACACTACAGGACGTAGAGGTCGGCACCGCCTTCCTTAACAAAACTCCCATGGCGCAAGCAGTAAAGTCAAGAATAAATGAATGGGATGCAATTAAACTAAAAAGCTTTTGCACAGCTAAAGAATTAGTCAAGAGTGTCAAGAGAGATCTAACAGAATGGGAGAAAATCTTTGCTTGCTACACCTCAGACAGAGGGCTAATATCCAGAATATACAAAGAACTCAAAAAACTGAACACCAAAATCACAAATAATCCAATCAATAAATGGGCTATGGAACTAAAAAGAAGCTTCTCAGCAGAGGAAGTCCAGAAAGCCCAGAAATATATGAGAAAATGCTCTACATCATTAGCAATCAGAGAAATGCAAATCAAAACTTCACTGAGATTCCACCTCACTCCTGTCAGAACAATGAAGAATACGAACAATGACAGATGCTGGAGGGGCTGTGGGAAAAGAGGAACACTGTCGAATTGCTGGTGGGACTACAAACTGGTACAGCCACTCTGGAAAGCAGTGTTGAGACTCCTCAAAAAATTAGGGCTGGAACCATCTTATGATCCAGCTGTACCACTCCTGGATATTTTCCCAAAAGAGTTAGAATCAGCATTTATAGAGATACAGCTTCATCAATATTTATAGCAGCTCAATTTACTATAGCTGGATTATGGAACCAACTCAGATGACCCTCACTCGAAGAGCGGATTCAAAAACTTTGGTACATATATACAATGGAATACTACTCGGCTGTTAGAGAAAATAATATTATGGCTTTTGCAGCCAAATGGATGGAGATGGAAAAAATTATGCTGAGTGAAGTATCCCAATCTCAGAGACTCCAGGGCCAAATGTTTTCTCTCATTTGTGGAAGCTAGAATACAACCGGAAACCGTATGATAGATGGCTAAGCTAATAATAACCTCAACAGGTATGAATTTTTACACAAATGGGGGAACCTTGCCTAGGATACCTGGAGATGTAGGGAGGGGTGCAGGGAAGAGGGAGGGAATAGGAAGGATATCAAAGAGACTGGAGGGAGGGAGTATGGGGGAATCAACTCAGAGGGAAACCTCTGACCTCCATGAGAAGTCCGTTTAACACAGGGGTTCATTGGGAGAAGCATAGAACTATGGGGAACCCAAGGGGGGAAACCATGGAATGGTATCAGCCTTGGCTAATTATGTTAACACACATTTGTTCTTGATTGCTTGACAATGATTCCCCCCTAATTGTAAGTCCATATTATGCAAATTAAAAAATCAGAAAGTAATCACTTAAAAAAATAAACAGAGTGTAAGAGGAAAAAAAATGTAGCTCATTAAGAATAAAGAAGTGGTTCCAGCACTTGCCTTGCATGCATGAGGATGTGGGTTCAAACCCCAGGAGCATATACACAATGAAATGTAGCAACAAAAGCTACATAAAAAGCTAAATAAAGTTGATTCTCTCTCTCTCTCTCTCTCTCTCTCTCTCTCTCTTTCTCACTGTCCCTCTCTTTTAAAAGAAAAAAGAAGTTGGGTATGAAGGCAGAAGGAATATTAGAACATTCCAAAGATATAAGATGAGAGCAAGGGGGAAGCAAAGTCCTCCGTGAAGTGGGAGATGCAAGAGGATTAAGAGTAATAAACAAGCAAACAGTTACAGCTGAACAACACCAAACCCCCAATATCAAACAACAAAACTGAAAAATAAAAAAGCAGTTTAAAAACCCCAAATCAAAATAAACAAAAGTCAGTACCTCTTTGAAAAAGAGACCAAAATGGTAAAAGGATAATAAAGGAAAAGAAATAATAAAATAAGGGAGGGACACAGAAACACATGTACATAGGTATATGTGTGTATATAACCAGAAAAACAACTAAAACTTTTAATAACTAAAAAAGAAAAAGAAAAATTTTAAAAACACTTAAATGGGGGCTGGAGTGGTGGGTCAGCGGTTACAGCGCTTGCCCGGCATGTGCAAGTACACGGGTTCAAACCCCAGCACCCACATATACAACTAAGTGTCAGAGCAATGACAGCCATGTGAAAAACTAAAAAATAAAAATTGATTCTCTCTGTCTTTCTCCCTCCCTCTTCCATTCTCTCTCTCTCTCTCTCTTTGTCCTTCTCTTCTTAAAAAAAAATTTTTTTCCCCATGGAGTTAGCTTAAGTTGAGAATTTGCATCCTATTCCAGACTGTTCTTCCATCCCTTATTTCTTGGGCTACAAGCCTCAGAGAGGGAGCCAGGGCTTGATAACATTAAACCGAGCCTCCTTTTGTGATTTCACCTCTCCACTTCATGGCGTAGATTAACTGTACTCTGTAGAAATGACTCACCGTCTCTGCTCACCTGTACAGGGATGGGGGAAACAACGGGAAGTACCTTCTGTTGGGATTTTGTTCAGATGTCTTAGATTGCTTCTATTCCTGGTTGGAAGTGGTGCAGAGATCTATTTGGGAAGATCAAGCTGCTAAGATAGGTCAAAATGGAAATCTGGACCTTTGTTTGGGGTATTTACTCTACGGAAATTAAATTCTTGCACCCCTAAGGTTGAGTAGCCGTTGATCTTGGCTGAGCATCTGGGTGTCTGGTGTCTCCCCAGAGACAGGATGAGGTGACAGATCTCTCTGGGTGGATGGTATATGGTAAGTTTCCTGTATCCCACTCACCAGCCAAATATGAATTTCCAAGTCTCCTTCCACAAATGTAATTTTATATCCACCTAATTAATTTTCCCTGATCCTTTTTTACTTGTTATTCATATGCCACCAGGCCCAAAGAGAGAGCAGGATACTTGGTCCCCGGGATCTGTATCATGAACCCCCCCATCCTTCAGGTCCACTATTCTCAGGATTGTGATTTTCCAGGTGTGTTTTTAAGTCACGCAGTGAGCATTGACTGAGATAGAGTGAAAATATTCATTCAGGACTCTCAGGTTCCCACAGGAGCAGATTCAGCATAAATTCTTTGACCTGGATCTCCACCTCAATTCTTCTTTTTAGAAGTTGAGAAACATGGAGCCCGTTTTGTGTGCCAAGCTTGTCCACGTGCTGCCCATATCTTTGCAGTGACACAGTACCACTGTTTCGGGCAAGGTCAGGTGCATTTCCTTATATCCTCAGTTCACTATGCCATAATCTCTCAGCTTCTCCAAGTCTCTGACAGACAAGTATTGGTTTATAATGTTTTTCTTCAGACAATCACCTTGTTATGAAACAATTTGTCATTCAGGATCCATACAACAGAGCAAGTGGGAAGTGCTCCTTCCTCTACTCCACCATCTTGTAATCCTCCTAAGTTTCTTATTATTATGAGCATCGGTAAGCCTGTTTAAGGCTTCAGGTTGAATATGCCAGATAGATCACACACTTACGCTCCCTCTCACTCTCTAGACCCTGACAAAATGAAATAAATGAATAAGAGCATGTAAGTTTATTTACAAGGATAAAATGAATGAAGACTGTCATCAGATAAGAAACTTCAACACATCTTGGGAATGCAAGAGGAAGATGGAAATTTAGTAACTATCTTAGCAGAGCACATCATTTTTGAAAGAGCTTCAGAGAGGAGAAACCACTTTATCCTTAGAATCTGAATTTCTCAATCAATCAGATACCACAGAAAGAAGGGATCAGTTAAAAATTTGTGTGCATGGAGTGGCTAGAGCCCCTAGTGTTCTCTCATGTGTCAGCAAATGTGTACCATCTACTCTCTCCAACCAATGCACCAAGCAGGAGATGGGGAAGCTACCTCTTGAGAACTCAATAAATTGCAAACAGACTCATATTAAGACATATTGTTGTAAATCCCAGAACACTACAGATAAAGAGAAGATTGATGACAATTTTTTAAAAGGCTTTCAGAGACAAAAATAAATCCACTATTAGACTTTTCAATAGCTACACTGGATGGGGTAAAATTGTAGAGTAATATCCTCAAAATTCAGAAGGAAAGTTATTTATGAACTTAAAATGTATATCCAGCCAAACTATCAATCAAGTATAAGAGTAAAAGGAAGACATTTTCAGAAAGGCAGAGTCTCAAAAATTGTCTTCCTGTGCACCCTTTCTTAAGAAACAACTGAAAAAGTTTTTGATAAACAGAAAAATTAACAAGATAGTAGAAGGACATAGAATACAGAAAAAGTAGGAAGTAAGAATTAAACAGGAAAGCAGTGAATGAAATTTCCAAGATGATGTTGAAGGGAAGTTCCCCCGTGACAGCTGGGGACAGAGGGCACAGGGAAGCAGGAGCACCATGGGTTCTGGGAAGGGATCTCCAGGGATGGGGGGAATGAAATTGATAAGACTATCTGAAATGTTTTAAAGAAAACTATATAAGAAAGGAATATGAAGCAATCAATAAATTCAGGTTGGGTGTATAATAAATGAAATTTAGTAATTAAATAGGTAGGTGAAGGAGGCTTTAAATAAATAGGTCCAATATAAGCAGGGGTAGGAGTAACACAGAAGGTAGATCTATAAATGCATGTGTGTGCACATGTGCATAGGTGACTGAGCTGTTTGCTTGTGTTGTGTGTTCATGCTTTTTGTGTTGCAGAGGCAGAATGTGAGGACAGAGGGTGAAGGAAGAATCACACTGTATACAGAGGTCCTGTTGCCTACACAAATCTCAGGCAGCTTTCTGGAAACATCTCAGGCAATTACAGAATGTTCTTTTGTTTGTTTGTTTTTCCAGTTTACTGTAAGGAGAGAGGTCTCCGCTGTTTCTGCCAAGTGGCCTGCGGTGTGTTAGATCTTTTGGGGAGCCATCTGTCCCCCCTGCACAGCACTAGAGTTGAGGCTTGAGAAGTCTGATGGTGTTGTGAAGTCTATTGATGTGAAAGGGTTTCCTGGGGTCCTCGCTATAACCCTTGTGCGGGAGACTGTTGTCACATCCTGGAGCTGAGTTGTGTAAAGTAGACTGAGTAGAGTACCGCTCAAACATTACATTTTAAAGCCTCCATGTGGTGCTTCCGCCTTTTGAAAGGGCTTCAGCAAAGAGTACATAAGACAGCTAGGCTTCCTGCTGATTTTGAGAAGGCAGACAACTCTCTGCCTTTTAAAAGTCTAGGTGGAAGCCACAGTGGGAGTGCTAGTCTGCAAAAATGTTTGCTTTTTCACTTTTTTCTCCCTTAACTACAGTTACGATTATTGTTATTTGTCATTAAAGTCTGAAGCTGTTGTCAAGTCTATTGATGTGAAAGGGAGACAGAAGTGTTTAAAATATTCTTTGTTTCACATAACACTACGTTATAGGAATGGCGGATCGTGCTCAGATAAAGGTGGAATGGCATCCTAGCCAAAAAGAACAGCAGGCATGTTGAGGGCACTGGGCTGGAGCTGGTACCAGACCAATGAGGAGGATACTAAGTGGGTGTGCCAGCTGGGCATGTGCCCCGGAAACCTGGGCTCAGAGATCTGGGTTCAGGTCCTGACTGAATGCGTGCAAATGATTTGACACGCTTGCAAAATAGACATAATTATTCATATGGTGGGATTATTTCAAAGAAAGCATATTGAAAGCTTTTAAAAGTGAAAAGGTATAGAAGTATGATTTATTTTTATAGTTCATATAATAATTCATATATTGAATAATATATAATTAGTATCATATAAGATACTTATTATGGCATAATTCATAATATAAAGATAGATGATATCTTTCTGTTCTTAGAAGTTTGATACATTATCCCCAACATGTAGAAAATTAAGATGTGTTTGATGTCTAGCTGGAGTCACTAAGGTGACAGTTCTCAAATTATGCATTTAGTACAAAGACCAACATCTCAGTTGAGGCAATTGCTAAGTAGTAAAAAACCCTGGGTGTCCTTAGGATCCAAAACCAGTTGTCTTGACTCTACAGCTCCTGGCCATGTGCCCTGGTCCGTTCTACTCCCTGTCTGAGCTTAAGTTTTCACATATATCCAACAGAGGTTAAATGGGTAGTATCTAAGGTTTTATGTCTACCCATATGAAGCATTCAGGGTTAGACACAGGAAGGAGTGGTCAGCAAATATGTTAGTTATCTATTCCTGCATAAAATATTGCCCCCAAACTGGGCAACTTAAGCCATGTCAATCATCCTACAGTTTTTGTACATTGGGAATCCAGGCTCTGCTTAGCTGGGGACCTCTGACTCAGGGTCTCTCACAAGGCTGCCTCCAGCTTTTGGCCAATGCGATAGCTGTCGCAGAGTTCAATCAAAGAAGATCTGCTTCTAAACTCACTCATACATCTTGTTGGTAGAATTCAGTTCCTCAAGATGGTTGGACTGAAAGTCTCAAGTCCTTGCTGACATCAATTCCTTCCATGTGGGCTTCACCATAGGGACACTCAAAACAAGGCAGCCTGGGACAGAGAAAGAGAAAAGGTGCCCCAAAATAGAAGCCACAGACTTTTTATAACCAAATCTCAGTAGTGACATCCCACTACTTCTGTTCATTAGAGACAAAACAATAAATCTAGCTCATTTTCAAGGGAAGGGGATTATACTAGGGTGCACGCAATGGAAGGCAGGGATCTATGGAGCACCTCTCAGTCTGCCCACAGTAACTAAGGGAGCATCGCCAGGGAATTGTCTCGTAGTTGGAATCATAAGCTACTGTTTATCCATGGAATTATTCATACAACAAATATTCACTACCATCCACGACCATGCCTTTTATTATCTACTGTGAGGCAGCAAAAACAATGGCTTGGAAGGTCTTTGTCCCCATCTACTTATTTTTGTTCATGGTAAGTGAGGGTGGGAAGCTACCAGAGTCCCCCAGAGCTGCATCTCAACTCTATGCACCCTGAGAACCCAGCATACACCATGATTCCAATATGCTTTCAATTAAAAAAAAAACACTACTAATAAAAGAGCTAAGGCTGGTCCCTATGAACTACAGAAAAAATAGTAAAAATAGGTAGTCTATAACAGGATCCTTCTGTCCCCAGACCCATAGGTGCTTTCCCAAGTGACTATTCCCAGAGATGCAAATAGCAAATAGCATATAATGCCAATTTCCAATAAGGAAACCACAAGTGGCTGCTTCCATAACATACTTTCAGCCCAGGAATCTCCCTCTGCCTCTATTTAGTGTAATTTTTGCATGCAGAATGTTTGACAAATTGTTGTTGACTTAAAAATAAAATAAAGGGGCGGGAGCGGTGGCTCGGTGGTTACAGCACTTGCCCAGCATGAGCAAGTACATGAGTTCAAACCCCAGCACCCACGTACACAACTAAGTATCAGAGGAGTGAAAGCCATGTGAAAAACTCAATAAAAATTGATTTTCTCTCTCTCTCCCTCCCACTGTCCTTCTCTCTCTCTCTCTAAAAAAAAAAAGTAAAATAAAATAAAATAAGATACAAAGAGTAGTACTACAAGATTTTAGAGAAAGCAGTATACTTCACTAAGTATATTCTTTGAAGTTTTCCCAAAAGAGAGAAGGAATTTATATTTGCTTTCCTTTGAAATTTTTCCTGTAAAGTTTTAATACCAGTTCCTGTGAGAGAACAGCATGGATAGGAGGTAAATCCCTTGTGAGAAACAGTGAGCCAGAAGTGGGTGAAAGCTGCTTATTCCTTCAGTTTTTAGCATCCAGCGCCTTTGGAATTTTCTGCCTCCTTTTATTTTTCTTGATGCTAAGGCTCAAGGGGCAAGCAATGTCTTCATCAAAAGCAGAGCACTGACCTGCATGGTGGTGTGTGCCTGTAATTCCAGCTCCTCTAGAGGCTGAGGTAGGAGGATAGCAAGTTCAAGGCCATCCTTAGCAACTTGGCAAAACCTCATCTCAAAATTTTAAAATATTAAAAAGGCTGGGATTGTAGCTCAGTGGTAGAGTGACCCTGAGTTCAATTCTCAGCACTGAAAATAAAAAGACTACTGCATATTTTGAGTCTGGCATTAGCAGTCACATGAAGGGGCACAAATGTCCCTGAGTGGGTTAAATGGTGTCCTCCAAAAATTCATGCCCATTCAGAACATCTGAATGAGGCCTTATTTGGAAATAAGGTCTTTACAGGTATAATTAGTTAAGAATCTTATTATTAAATCAGCCTGAATTGAGGATGGACCCTACATCTCATGTCTGGTGTCCTTATAAGAAAAACGCTAAGACACAAAACAGGACATGAGAAAACAGAGACAGAGATTGGAGTAATGCCTACTGTAATATTGTGATTTATAAGAAATGTATATTTCGATCTTCCTCCCAAGTTCCTGTGAAAGAGCTCAAAAACCCTTGTCACTTCCTGAGCAACAAGGGTATTAGGAGACTACATTGTTCTAATAGTTGGTCTTTGACCTAGATCCTGACACAGAGCAGCTAATCCCTTGGAATTTTTCTGGGTGATAATAGCATCTTTTGTCCTAATACAGCTATTCTTGATAGGAGCTGGTCAAGAAGACCAAACCATGATTAGACCCTCTGAATTTCCAGCCTCATCACTCATCCTCCAGGAAGCAGAGGGGGCTGGAGATGGAGTTTATGATCAATCATGCCTATGTGCTGAAGCTTTCATTAAAATCATTGAACTCCAGTGTTTGAAGAGCTTCCAGGTTGGTGAACACATCCACATAGTGAGTAGACAGCACACCCCAACTCCACAGGGAGAGAAGCTCCTGTGCTCAGACCTTTCCAGAACTCCCGCTGTGCATCTCTCCACCTGCCTGCTCATCTGTATTCTTTATCCTATCCTTTATTAATATTCCCAACTAAAAAAATATTAAGTAAGTGTTTCTCTGAGTTCAGTGAGTCTATTTAACAAAACCCAAGAAGGGATCAAGGGAGCCTATGATTTGTTTTCAAGTTGGACAGAAGTTATGAGTTGTGATTGGAAATTAGGAGCAATCTTGGGGACTGAGACCTTGACTTAAAACTATCTCCAGACATATAGTGTCAGAATTGAGCTAAATTGCCGGACATGCAGCTGGTGCAGTAGATTTGCCTGACATGGGGGGAACCCCACACATACACATCTGTCACAGAAGCATTCTATGTTGAATGATTTGTGGTTTCTTGTTTCTTACATGTCCATGAGCTAAGAAACACCTGGATCCACTAGAAACTGGAAGAAGTGAGGAGGAATTCTTCCCCAGCCCTCTGAAGGATGTGAAGCCCTGTGGATACTTTGATTTCAGAATTCCGGCTTCATAACTGTGAGAGAGATTTCCATTGTTTCAAACCATGAAGTGAGTGGTAATATGTTACAGCATCCCTAAGAAACGAACACAGTCCCACACACCACAGAACTATGGGTAACCCCAAAGCCAGATGTATCAGTGATTATTTCTTTAATATGGGTACTAAGTTTTCACATCTTCCTGTGCTCTAGCAGGATAATTTTCTGCTTTTTGAATGTTATGCATAAGAGAACGAAGAGCACAAAAAAGTGAAGTGTTTGAAGTGTTTTTGTTTTCTGGCCAAAGGAGTGCTCTAATCACATACCATTACTCCTCCTCCAAAGGACTTAGACACATGTGCATGGACCTTCAGACAGTGTCCTGTAGAGTTAGGCAAAATAGTAAGATCACAGGGCCAACATGCCCCAATTGGACCAAGTGGCCACAGCTGTTGAGAGAGTTATTCCTTCACACAAATTGCAAGTTCTACAAGGCATTGCCCCTTTAGATATGAAATGTTAAGTACTGGCTCTGTATGCCATCAGAGACAGGGTGTGAAGAAAGGAAGACAGAATCCATGCTGGGCAGGGAAGCCAGGCCCTGCTCTGCAAGTGATCCTCTGTCTTGTTTCCTACCTGGGTGTCTCCCGAACTTTCTAATCTCCAATTGGGACAGTGATTGTACCTCCCTTATGCTATGTTTATGAAGAGTTGATGCACTAATGCTCACAGCACATAGGATTATATCCTTAATACATAGCTTAATAAATGCTAAATCATCATCACTACGAGCGTTAACAGGAGAAAAAAAAAATTGCCTTTGGACCCATCCTAGTACATGTGAGCAAGAAGGATGTTTGATTAGATTAGAGACTCTCACAAGGGAGAGTGCCTTTCAAGCTCATTAAAGAGACTTTCTTTAGTCTCCCAACTGTTCCTTTGAAATCCTATCAGTTGAAGTACAAATGTATATTCATTTTTGTAAACTGAAATTTTATAATAATTGATGATTAGGAAAGCAATTAATTTTATTTATAAAATAATTATTGAGAACTTTCAAAGAAGTGAATAGAGAAATAGAGACAGTCATTATATAATGAATACATTAGCATACGTTAGAGCATGATTTTGCTTTTGAGTTAACATACTTATAAAAATTAAAATAAATAGATGTAGACCACTGTCTGATACAGTAACCACTAGCCACACAGAGCTATTGAAAACTTGAAGCATGGTTGTGTGAATTGAGAAGTGATGTGATTGTAAAATTCATGCTGTAAAGACTTAGTAGCAAAAAGAATTTGAAATATCTCCTTAATACCTTTTACATTTCCAGGCACAGTGGTGCACGCCTGTGATTCCAGCTACTTAGGAGGCTGAGGCAAGAGGATCACAAGTGCAAGGCCAGCCTCAGCAACTTAGCAAAACCCTGTCTCAAAATCAAAAATAAAAAAGGATCGGGGATGTGGTTCAGTGGTAAAGCACCTCTGGGTTCAATCCCAAGACTCAATAAATAAATAAATAACTTCAACCTTGATTATGTATTGAAATAATGTTTTCGATATGTCAGGTTAAATGCAATGTATTATGAAAGTTAATGTCACTTGATTCTTTTCACTTTTTTAACATGGCCACTGGAGAATTTAAAGTTGCACGTGTAGGGGGCTGGAGCGGTGGCTCGGTGCTTGCTGCGCTTGCCCGGCATGTGCAAGTGCACGGGTTCAAGCCCCAGCACCCACGTGCACAACTGGGTGTCAGAGCAGTGAAGGCCATGTGGGGAGCTCAATGGAAGACTGATTCTCTCTCTCTCTCTCTCTCTCTTGCTGTCCTTCTCTCTTTAAAAAATTAAAATTAAAAAAGTGCACATGTATGTTGCTTTTGCCGTTCCCCTTGCTCTTTATTGGATATAGTTGCACTAGGCAATGAGAGGCAGAGGCCCTTTCATTTATTCATGAATGCGTTTATTCTGCCTTCGTCAGTCCTTTGCACTGGGCAGACTAAGGTAAACACAAAGTCCTGCCCCCAAGATGGGGGTTACAGTGTGGGGCGTTAGGGTGTGACGTTGGGGACACGGGTGCCACGTGTGGCAGCTTCCTGCTGGGTGCCCTGGCAGCTGCAGACCCCCGCACACCGCTCTGCCTCTGGCTGCCCTTCACCCCCATGGCTCCATCCTCCTCGACACCTCACTCACCCCTACCGCTGTCGGGCGTGGGACCCTGACATCTACACACACGCACGGGAGCGGGAGCGCACAAAGGGCCTTCTCCAAACCTTTCCTAAAAGGCAGCGGAACTGGTTTTTTATAAGAAACCATTCTAGACAAGTGCAAATGTTAACAATTCTCTGCCTTCCCCTCCCTCAATTCCACAGTCTCCCTGATAACCAACTCAGTATCTAACAACCACAGGCCACACAGGAGGTGACTTTTACCCCTCCTTGCACCCTGCTATATATAGTCCAGTCCCCATCCTGCAGTTCTCACAGAAACACTGGCTACTGTCTCAAGCCCTGGGTGCTCCGCTGTGTTCCCAAAGGGCTGGTGAATTCGTCTTTCTTCTTTTTTCTAATCACACAAAAGCAATTTGTAATGTTTCTTTGATTTCTGTTGGTTTTGGCCTTACCCTTCCCTTCTTCCACTTTGGGTTTGAGGCTGTCGGTTATTTCACGCACTCCTGGGTTCTTTTTATTTTTTTATTTTTTTTCTAAAACTTGTTTTCTTTGATCTTTTTAGAGGCCCCTCCTGCAAAGATCTTGCTGTTCCACTAAATAAATGAAAGCAGTACTTTAGAGCAAGATGCGTGGAGTGAAAAAAGGACCCTTGCCTTGTCCCTCGCGCCCGTTCGTCCTCGCGCAGGTTTCCCTGTCACGGTCGCAGGCCTGCGTTATCGATCCACGTCCACGTTCACCGAGCAGCCACCCTTCTGTCATTCTTGTGTCATCTGCAGTTCCCAGCAGAGGACTCATGTCACAGTCTTTCCTGTCACTCTGCAGGTTTTCATCTTGGATTTCATTCTACTTGTTTTAAAATTGGAAAGGAACACTATTAAAAATGGTAGGTTTGGATTGTAAGTAAAATTGTGTATAATGGGAGTTTTTGTCTTTTTTTTTTTTTAGCTTATCTTATTCCCAAAAGTGAAAAATGAACCTGCTACTTAAACCATAATTCTTTTGGAAGTGGTTTCTTGGTCAGAATCAAATTTCCTTTCCCTTTGAAATAGCAAATACATCAGGACTGTGGTTTCATTGTATATATTGAATTATGGAATACCCTTAATATTTCCTGGACCTGAAGATTTCTTAATGTTTGCAGGATCTGGTTCCAGAATGCTACTGCTTCCTGAAGCTCAGCTAGAGAAACATAAAAGGCAGCATATAAATCTGGAGTCAGAAAAAGATGTTTCTATAGATTGCTTTTATTTTTAGCATGTTGATATAAAAGGCCAATTTGAGGTTGTAGCATACAGTGGTTTTCTGTGGCTAAAAACACAACTGATAATTAAAATAACCTTTGTCAGCTGATACAAGTTTACAGTCAAAAGTATAAACCACCAAAATTTTAAAACCATATGTAAAATAAAAATAAATCTTGAAAAATAAAATGGAGAAGAAATGAAACCCAAGGCTTTAAATATTTTAATAACTTTATTGATATATCTTAACTATAAAAAAAATCTATTTTCATTATAGAAAATACACTCCTGTGGGTAAAGGCACAAAAAAGAAATTAAATTATTTTAGTGAGTTTCATTTTTGATATTTTTTTCAACTCATGGAATAATTTTAATGTTTAAAAATCCTTTTAGCTCTTATTTCCCCTCTTCATGAATAACCTGCTCTCGCTCTTGCATGCTCTTTCTCTCTCTCTCTCTATGAGTATATATATATATATATCAGATAGTCCTAAAACTCAGTGAGAAGGCTACCTGGATTCTTTTCATCCTCTTAATATCTACCTTTTTGGTATCTAGGTGAATCTCCTTCTATATCAGCTCCTGATTCTCCTCAAATGCCTAGTGACTTTCTGATGACTATGCATCAAAAAACAGGTTTCAACATCAATAGCTGACGTGGAGTGAACCTCTCTGTGGACAATGGGAGGCACTGTGGTTTTCCAAATAAGCTTTGGTCCACTCCAAAGCTTATTTTCACAGGACCACAGGCCCACCCTCACTTCTCTTCCTGTCTCCCAAAGCAGACAAAATCTGGGTTGGATCTTATATCCCAAGCTACAATCATGGCTTTGTTCCTGCCAGATTCCATGTAACTCTGATAGGAAATTGGGTAATCCATAATTTGCTGCAGAAGGCAGGAATAGGATCATCCAGTTTAACAAGTTATTAATCTACCACCATCACCCTCTCCCACCATGTGAGTGTGTCGGAGTCCCAGATAGTTAACATTGTCAGGGTGCCACAAGTGAAAACATATCAGTGAGATACACTTTTAAAAGAGAAACTAGATACTGTACTTAGCCAAAAGGAATATCTGAACTCAACCTCACACCCTCTGATCATCATGCCTTCATGTGCGACACAGTTCATTGGCACCAGAAACACAAAAGAAAAATGTGTTCTTTCCAGGAAGTCCTTTCCACTTGACCCCCAGTAAGGCTACACCAAGAACACAGGTACAGCCAGGTACTGCCAGAGATGGTGTCGACATGAGACTCAGTATCACAGGGGAAAGAGAAATAAAAATTAGTTATATGACAAATGATTTTATCAAAATGGCAGCAAACACCTAGGAAACTACATTATTCACTTTTCAACTGTATCTTTTGTCAAATGTGCAAAACCCTATTTCCCAAACCTTTGTGTTTCTCTGAAGATATCCTGTATTCTCTTTTATTGTATTATCAGCCTAACTCCATGTCCCTCTTGATCTCTGTTCCCATTCTGATCTCAGCTTTTGAAGAAACTTAAAGCAAAGCTTGCTTTGGCCTGGCAGACACCAAGCATGGGTTAGCAAAGTGACACATTTAAGTTTCCATGGTGGCTGTACCCTTTACACGACCTTAATAAATTACCTGACCTCCCTTACCTTGTTTCCCACCTGTATGTTAACGCAACACCCAAGGTGTGGACAGCACTTGACCAAAGAACCAGGAGTAGGGACCCAATTAGAGATAGTTCTTAAGTGCAGCCTTTGGAAATTGGAGAATTCCAGAAGTTCCTTTCATATACAGTGCCCTGAGTAGATGCTGGGAAAAACACAAAACCTTCAGGGTGATCACACACCTGCTCCCAAGGCAGGTCACAAGCCCAGCCTGATCAAAATGGAGCCCTGAATAGAACTGGAATAAAAGTTCCTACTGCAGAGCCAGCTCTCCTGGAGGCGATGGTAAAACTTAATCCCAAATCTGCTCTGCATTCCCCTGCAGGAGGGAGGTCAGATAGCAATGTCCCTGAGCTCTGAAAATCATTTAATCCCCTTCTGGAAAACATTTAAGTTGGCCTCACTCTGTTGGCCAGGCTCCCCTCCTGGGTACATGAGCATTCAAGGATATCTTCTCCTAGTTCTGAAAACTCCATGCTCTGGAACTCAACAGGGCTCCCTCCTGTCACAGGGGGGAAAGGGCCAGTGATGTTTTCTTAAAATTAGAATCCAGTCACCAGGTTGGCTTTCTTACCATTACTAATAGGAAAGTTTCTATGCAGAAGTAATTCAGGTATTATATAAGGCAAGGGTTTATAGGACTGCTCAACTTCTGGTCATGCGATTCTACGACTTCTGGTTTTTAACTTAATATGGATTGTAATAAAATTAAACTCCAGCATGTACCAGATAAAGGAAACCCAAATACAGGGAAATATAGGGTAAGAATTAGCATTGACTTTTACTAATGACCTTCCTGCCTATTTCTGTGACTTCGAGATTTTTTTTCCTTCAGCGCCCTGTGCAATCAAATTAGGATCCTCCGGTCAGGTTAAGTCTAAATTAAAAAAAAAAAAATAGGTTCCTTATTCTCCCAGAACAGTATTTGGGAACATTTTGCCTAGATTCACATTTTGTGGGGAGACAGGCGATTTCAGGGGAGTGAATGTCTGCTTCTCTGTGGTTGGACTGATAGAATGTTCAGGAAAGGCAGCATCACAGCACTTGCTGTTGAACTTGAGGGAGGGTCTCATGTAGGCACCTTGAGATCTGCCCACTTCATAAAGCACATCCACACTGTGATTCCAACTGCTATGTGCTCTGGTTGTCCTGGTCACAGAAGAACCAAACTATGAAAACACGAATGGGGAAAAGCATGGGTAGAGTGCTTGTAACCCAGTTACTGACCTCTGAAAGACAAAATTATTATCCGTGGGGAGACCACCTAGACCCCAAGAACACTTCTGCCCTAGCTCTGGGGCATCCACAGATTGAGGAGTATAATCAGAACCTTCCTGTTGTAGGAAGGAGGACATATAAGGAGTGAGGCCTCATGGGCTTTCTGGGGCACATCAGCCACCAGTGCCCACCCAGCAGCCAAGGGACAAGACCAGAGGCAGAATCCTGAGCTCAAGGGTCTGGACTGGACAACTGTCCCCACTTTCCATCCTAGACACAGTACACACCCCAACATGAGGCTACATGGAGCAATGGCTGCAGGGGTCAGGTGGGGACTGCAACTGTAGGTACACTGGGTTCATAATTGGATGCTAATAGTCAGATCCACACATACACAACACACCCACAAAAAAAAAAAAAAAAAGAAAAAGATGGCAGGGATTTTGTGATTATTCCGGTCACAGGATAAATAGGGCATCTCCCATTATGTATACTTTATTTCATATACAAGTTTTAACCATTTGGGGTCTCACACAGTTTGTAAAATTAAATATTTCCTTTCACATCTGGGACTGTTGTTGAGACTGTGTGTTGAGAGGCATGCTGAGAAGTGGCGAGGGGCACCCCAAATGCCTTCTGCGTGTCAGCTCCTCTCTCTGTGGCAGAGTCAGGGTATTTTGGGCAACAGTCCTTCTGGGGTGATGAAGGGCAGATGGCCTCAGCCTCAAACAAGGAGCATGCTCAAGGACAGCTATAGAAGAGGGGGTCTTCCACAGCAGCTGCATTTCCACCCTGAAATCGCTGAAGCTGGAGGAGACATAATTGAGTAACTTGCGGGACCCTACACTGCCAGCTGTGGGGAATGGGGTCTGATTTAGGCCCAGGCTTGAGGACACAAAGAAGCCCCAGATGGCTGCTGTAAGTCCAGCCCAGGAACCAGGACCTTCAAGGCAATGTGAAGGAGCAGAGCCACAGATGGAGGAGGGCGCAGCGGACCACGGCTCTGGCCCTGACTGGTGCACCCTGGCTAAACTCAGAACCTCTACTCCTAGCCTTACCTTGCATGTCCTTCAGGTGACTTCCACTCTCAGCCTCCTCTTCTGGGTGACACTGCTTTGCCACCTTTGCTCATGATAACAGTACTCAATCAGATTTTGCATGGAGCACTTCAAATTGTCCCTGTCTTCATTCAAATGACCTAAGGTGGTCAGCTGAAAGACCTGGTCACAATAACAGGGGTGGTTAGCAGTCAAGACAACCCAGCTGCTTCTTCTGCTTCAGGGGAATCTGGGGAATGGTCAGTGAGCTGCAAGAGAGAGGGAAGTAGACATGTAGATCACAGAACCAGCAGAGAGACCCAGAGACAGCCACTGCTCCCTCTAAGTGCCTCAGGGCCTGATGGCTCTTCATGCCCATTAACACCCATTCCATGGAACTCTCCTTTATGTGGCAAAGTCAGTAATGCTCACCTAATGATCTATTCACCCCTCTACACTTCTCACTTCTAAGCCATTCCCCGGTAGACACAGCCCTCTGACCAGGAGGAGCAGATGCTGGCTGTCCCTGCTAGGTGAAGGCATTATAAATCCCACAAGTGGGCCTCCATTCTGTCCCTACGTCAGTGGCCAGCAGCATCCCGACCTTCCAGAGTTAATGACAGCAACAAGCAGAGTCCCTCCGAGCCGGCACCACCACTTCATTCACAGAGCAAGAAATAATCCTTGGGAATTCCAAGGTTACGTAGCCACCACAGCGTAACCTTGCCTATCCTACCCAACATATTCCAAAACCCTAGCTGTTTCTCTTAACCCAGACTGAAAGAATTTCCTTATTCTTACAAGTCTAAGCCACCCACCCATAAACACAAGATGACAGTCACAACAATGCTGAGGGAACATTTGACCAAAATGCACAGTCTCTGCCTCCGTCTTCACATCGCCTCCTCCTTCGTGTGTCTGTCTCAAACTCCCTCTTTCTCTCTGGAGGATACATGTGATTATATTTAGGGTCCATGGGATAATTTGGGATAAACTCCTCCTCCAAAGAGCCTTAACTTAAATCACATCTTTTTGTCACATTAAAGTAATGTTCACAGGCTCTGGGGATTAGGACCTAGACGTGTAATTTAGTTAGAGAGCAGGGGCATCATTCAACCTACAATACCCAGCAAAAGTTAAAATTAGCTTTCCCTAATATTTGTTAAGCAGATCAATACATTATAAGTGAGTCACTCCTCAAAGGCTTGATCTCCTTTGTGAAACTTGGCGCACCCTTCCATAGGCTTGCTGGGGCCCGTCTTACCTACTCCCAGCTTGCTGGATGCACTGTACACCCACTCTTCTCGTTGCCTGCTGGAACAGTCTGTTTCCTCCTCTGCACCCCATCCTGCCACGCCCAGAGCTCTTCAGGGCACAAACTGTATGGCTCTGTCTTAGCTCTCTGCTGTCAGCGCCTTCCTCACTCTCTGACACAGATTTTTAAAGTTCCTTAAATAAAACAAATGACCTCATACTAAATTAACTACTGGGGGTAAGAAGAGCACTGAATTACTGCACCCAAATCCCTACCCCTTGAATTTCCCTGGATTACAAACACTACATTTGGCTGAGCTGTAAGGTAAGAAAGGGCTTCATCGTGTCTAGAAAAAAGGTGCACTTGGCCTTGAACCAGTGGCCCTTGACTGGCCTGTATATGTTTGGCACAGTGTTCTTTTGGAAGAGGAAAGGCCTTGTTTCTCTTTGTCAAGTTGGTTGGTGGTTTAATGAAGTCAGTGGCAAGCTGAGCAAATCCACATGAGTCTGAGGCCCTTTCTCTAGGCTGAGGGGAGGATTAATCTCCATTGGTGAGTCTTCTTTCTTTTGCAGTGAGTCAGCGGGAGCTTGCACTCAGAGTGAATCTCACCAGATGGAAGGCTAGATATCCAGGCACTGCCCAACACAGATCCAACGCTATAATTATTAGTCACATTAAAGAATCAAAGTAACTGAGCAGAGGCCTGCTATGGAAATCAGTAAAAGGATAACTGGGGGACAGGGGATGAGCATCTCTTAGTGAACATTACAACCACTTTCCTCTCAGGCCAATCACAGATAATCCATTTTTCTCTCATAGGTGAAATGGTACTTTACTTCTTTCAGAGACTTTAGCAGATCTCAGGCATTATTCAAGATCTGCATTCCTAGTCAAGCTGGTGTCTGTGTGTTAATGGAAGAAACTCATACCATGGATTGACTTAAAGAGATCCCTCTCCTTATATCAAATCTCAAGTTTTGGATTTGTGTGAATTCTCAGCATCACTGAAGCATAATAGGGCTGTACATCAGGAAAGAATGCTTTTGTAAGTGCACAACTTTGGGAACCGACTCCTCCCCTGAAATTTCCAGCTGAGAACGGAATTTCTGGATTTAGTTAGTGCGCTGACATTTGATAATCCTGCCTGCACCCTCCTTATCCAGACACACCCAACACAAATCCACAGTGGCTACTGACACAAGGGTTCCCAGGAAGCCTGCATTTACAGATCAAAGCAAAAGCCTGTGCTCCTACCAATAGGAGACCAGAACCACTGTGAAGGAAACAGTAACAAAAAGGACTTCTAGCAATGACTTGGCTAGAAAGAGCCATGCGTGAGACAGCAGCGATTGCAAATGCCCAGGGGACTCAGGACTTAGCACAATGACGAAAGGACCAGTAGAACAAAGGGACACCGCCTACAGAATGTGCCTGTGCCCCAGGACTCTGGGCTGTCCCTGTGATCCTGCGATGGTGGTGTGCTGTGAAAGCACCCGTGACCTTGAACACTAGCATGGTACCTTTCCCAGGGCTGCTTACAGTTTCATTCTTCTTACTTGCATTTTTTTTAAGACAGAGGGACAATGAGAGAGAGAAAGAAAAAACTAATTTTATTTAGTCTTTCACATGGTTTTCGTTGCTCCAACACCTTGTTGTGTACGTGGTGCTGGGGTTTGAACCCGTGTCCTCATGCATGCCTGGCAAGAGCCGCAACTGCTGTAACCACTGAGCCACTGCTCCAAGCCCCTGTACTTGCATTCTTGCTTCCCTGCACACACCCTCTCTTTCACAAAGCTACTGCAGCTTCCTTTGAGGCTTCTGATTCCCACTTCACCCATCATAGCAGCAAGCGTTGAGCTGCCAAGAGGAAAGAAAACAATCTCCACTAATCCATTTCTTCAAAACTGCTAGTCAATATGTTAGCCTGATTTTTAAAAAATGAAAACATATTCTTTTGCATATAAATAGAAAACAACTGGAAGAATGTACACCAAAATGTGCACAGTGGTGCTCTGATTTGAAATAGGGGTGGGGAAAGAAAACAAGCTTTTACTTCAACTTTTTTTACTTGAATTTTTCTTTGCAATGATCCTACATTCCTTTCGCAGTTAGAAGCAATCAATAAAGATACTTTCTATTTTCAAAAACAGCAGAGCAAGTTGATTTTTACTCTCTACTCTGCCAAGAGAAAGCATTCTGAAATTGCAGTTTGTGGAGGGATGGGCACGTTTGGGCGTGCAAACATACACTTGCATTTCTCATAATGGTAAAGCACGCATGCCGTGAAGAGTGCAGAAAAACCAGAGACACTCAAAGCTTTTGCCTTCCATCTGCAGGATCCTGGAGTGCGAATGCTCCATCTGCACTTCCCTGGCTCTCTCTGAGAAATAGTCGACACCTCTTCTTCCTCTCACAGCTGTGCAACAGGAACCTTTGTGCCACAAGGGACTGGGCCTCTTTTGGTGCGTGCCAGAAATCTTCATGGAGAATCTGGTGCATTGTCCCGGAAACACAGAACTGAAAACAATTAAGATTTAATGAAGATGACTGGGGCCAGGGATGTTGCTCATTGGTAGAGTGTTTGCTTGGCATTGATGGGGTCCTGGGTTTGATCCCCAGCACCACACAAAAATAAAATAAATAAAATAAAGATGACTGATAAGGCCACACATGCACACATCAACCAACAGAGAAAATAAAAAATATGGAGGCAAATAAACATTAACACAAGCAAAGGGGGCAAAAGAGAGAAGAGATAGAGGGTATGATCGTCTGTTATTCATTAGTGGAGCAAATTACTGTAGGTAGACTAACTTTATAAAGAAAGAGGCTTATTTGGCTCACAGTTCTGGCAAATCAAGGGCATGGCCCCACATGAGCTCAACTCTAGTGAGGACCTTTTGGCAGGTGGCATCAAGGTGCACATGTGGGATTAAGAGATCATATTGTTAGACAGGAAGCCAGGGAAACTAGGTGGGACTGGGATCAGACTTGCAAGGACAATGAAGGTCCAAATAGAAATATCTTAGTCCCTTCTGCAGCTCCTTCAGTGACCAGCAACTTCCCAAAGGTACCACGTCTCTAGATCTCAGCACTTCTCATGTCATCACATTGAAGACTAACACATGAAGCCTTGGGGGACAAGCTACATCTGAACCAAGCAGTAGGAATTATCAAAGTCATCTGAAAAGGGTGGCACATCTAAAGATGATTTTGTGCTGAGGGAGACAAAAAGAGGGAAAGATGATACAGAATCTCCCCTTCCTTACTTTTTTGCTATGATCATGGCTTGCAGCCACACTTATATTAAGAAAAGCTAAAACAAAACATAGATTGGCAACTTTTCCTGAACCCATCATAGAACTGAATTCATAAGGTAAACATCCAGCCTCGAATCTGGGGAACCAGGCCCCTTTGGAGATACAGAAATCACACACTTGCATTTGCATACCTGGGGCAAACGTTGCCAAATACCAAACAAGTTGGTAAGAAGATTTAGCTAAAATTTTAAAGAGTTACTAGGGGCTGGAGCAGTGGCTCAGTGGTTACAGTGCTTGCCTAGAATGTGAGAGGATACGGGTTTGAACCCCAGCACAAAGTATACAATGAGACATCAGAGCAACAAAAGCCACATGAAATTGGTTATCTCTCACTCTCTCTCTCCTTCTCTCTCTCTCTCTCTCTCTTTGTCCCTTTATCTAAAAACATAAACATTTAAAAAAACTAAAAGAGAGAGAGAGAAAGAGAGAGACTCAACACCTTAATAAAATTTTTTTTAAAAAAAGAGTTACTAACTAAAGGCTGGTCATGGACTAGTGAGAGTATCATGTCCCCAAGGTCCACAGATATAAAGCCTTCATCCCTTTTCAAAATTTTACTCCACAGATTCCCACCAGAGGTCTACTGAAAAAAAAACTTGGGGGAAAATTCTGAGAAAGCTTTTGCCCGTGGTGCTGGCTGGAAAACGGGGAAATAGACACCAATGACACTACACCCAGACCCATTTTTCCTTCCTCCAACAAGAAGCAAAGCTTTAGTCTGCAGGAGAAGCAGCAAAAATGGCCACCTCGAATCACTAACAGAAGACTACTGCAGCAGGGAGAAGGAGGATGAGTTTTCTAAAGCTGTACCCAGAGTGGAACGGCAGGATCACGCTCTAGGACCAGCACTGCTGCCGGAAGACAGGAACATTGTGAGAGCCATGCCAGCAAGACCCGGCCTCACAGTGCCTGCCTAAGACTAAGGCTCAATCAAAACATCAGAGAGCAGCCCCCTGCAAACCCCTTCCCCTGTGCCACAGTAACAGTGAGTACAAATAACAGCGCAACACCACTGGGAAAAGTGTTTAAGTGATGGATTCTCTGTAGGGAGCAGAAAAAGAAAAGTCTGCAAGAAAAGCAGTAGCACATGGGGCTGAGGATGTAGCTCAGTGGTACAGCACTTGTCTGTCATGTGCAAGATCCTGGGTGTGATCCCCAGCCCTAAGAAAGGAAGGGAGGGAGGGAGGAAGGAAAGGAGAGGGAGAGGGAGGGAGAGAAGGAGGAAGATAGTAACTCACATCCTATAAACAAGTTATCGCTAGAGAAACTTGAAACCTGTGGGCCACTAAAGTAACCCAGGATGACAAGACAATATCAAATGCTGTACAACAGGTAAAACTGGAATCCCAAAGTAGAAAATAGAACAGGACAGAAGAAATACTTGGAGAAATAATGGCTGAAGTTTTTCTAAAATTAATGAATTTAGATGTACTCTCAAAAAAATCAATTTTAGGGCTGGAGCGGTGGCTCAGCGGTTTTGACGCACGAGGACCTGGGTTCAAACCCCAGCACCACGTACACAACTGAGTGTTGGAGCAACTAAGGCCATGTGAAAAACTAAATAAAGTGTTTCTCTCTTTCTCTGTCTCTCTCACTGTCCCTCTCTTTATTAAAAAAAAAAATCAATTTTACTGTATGTTAATTTGTGTGTGTGTGTGTGTGTGTGTGTGTGTGTGTTTGCACATGCACTGGGGACTGAATCCAGAGGTGCTGAAATGCTGAGCCACATCCCCAGTCCCTTTTGTTTTTTATATCTTGAGACAGGTTCTTGCTAAATTGCTTAGGGCCTCACAAAATTGCTGAGGCTGGCTTTGAACTTGCAATCATCCTCTCAATCATCTCAGCCTCCCAAGACACTGAGATTATAGGTGTGTGCCACCATGCCAGGCTACTGCATACTAATTTTTTCTTTTTTTAAAGAGAGAAGGACAGCGAGAGAGAAAGAGACAGAGAGGATCAATTTTTATTGAGCTTTTCACATGGCTTTCGTTGTTCAGACACTTAGTTGTGTACGTGGGTGCTGGGGTTTGAACCCGTGTGGTTGTGCATGCCAGGCAAGCACCATAATCTCAGGGCCACCGCTCCAGCCCCCTGCATATTAATTTTTAAATATGGTAACCAAAAAGTAAGAAATGAAGATAGAGTAAGTCAGAGATGCTATGAAACTCTATCACCAGGAAACTCATACTGCAGCTAACACAGCTTGCTCTTCAAAGCTTCAGACTAATTTCTCCAGATCCTGATTTCTTAAGTGCTTGGGGTTTTCTTGATTCCTGGTAGGATCTGTTTATGTGTTAGGACAATCTCCTTTGCCTTATGACCAGGTATCATGCAACTTTGGATTTGAGAAGGGTTGCTCAGCAGAAGCGTGACATACGAGAGGTGTGACCAAGGCCACCAGCACCGTAATGAACACACATTTCATAAAGCTGGAATATCCCGGCTGGTTCTGATTTCATTGCAGCAGAATCATGTTGAGTTACTAACTTAGGTTTTGTTCTTCCAATATTTTTACTCCTGCCTCCCATCTGAGCAGACAGACAGACTTTTGTTGGCCCTGTTTCAGAAAAGAGTGCAGTCAGGGATTGAAGTCAACCAGTCTTCCTGGACTTGGTTGGCCAGACCCTGAGCTAACCGAGGGGACTGTGCTTAGGTTTAAGGGTGATGGGGAGTTGTTAGAATTCCTCTGAAGGGCAGCAACATCAGGCAGCAACAGAAGAGGGGATTCAAAATTTCAGGTTCCAACAACTGAGAACCCATAGTCAGCTGCCTTCCAGTACGCTGAGGTGAACCTGGGGTAAAGGGAAAAGCAAAATGTGTCTGGGGAGGCAAATCCTACCTCTCCAGCACCCAGTCACCATGAACCTTCCACACACTTTTTAAATCATTGTGACTGAAACAAAGAAACAAGGCTCCCCACGGAACATACTTTGCTTAGTCTGCTGGAACCTTTGTTCAACCAGCAAAGGGCCAGGAAGAACACTAATAATAAATGGTGGTAAATTTTCTGCCAGCCTTCCTGGGTGAGGGCTTGGAACAGGTTAGCTCTCATTTAAAGAAAATAAAAAACTGAAACGTTTCTTAAATACAGTCAGTTCCAACAGGGCTCCACCCCTATCCTTTCAACATCCACCATTTCTATGCTTTCTGGCCCAGCTTGCAACTGCCAAGACCTCAAAGACTGTGCCCTGGGGTTGGAGCAGTGGCTCAGCAGTTTCTGTGCTTGCCCTGCATGCCCAGGTCCGCGGGTTCAAACCCCAGCACCACGTACACAGTGAAGTGTCTAAGCGGTGAAAGTCCATGAAAAACTAAATAAAATTGATCTGACCCTCTCTCTCTTTCTCTCTCACTGTCCCTCTCTCTTAAAAAAAAACAAAAGACTGTGCCCTAAGGGCCATGTGTGGCTGATAAATACCCCATCTCCCTTGCTCCTCAAGACGGATAACTCTGAAAGACATGTTTGATACTGTTTCTCCAAGTTTTCCAGTGGGATTACATGCCAGTTGTCTGCAATAGTAAGGTGCTTCGCCTTCCTTGCCTTCTCGGTCTCATAGCACAGTGGCTCAATAGTATTTACAATATCAATCGCTCTACAAACTGCTTAGACTCAAATCCTTGTATCATGGTCTGCTTCTGGGCAGCCCAAGGTCTTGGCTGCAGATTAATATCTACTACACGTTTTTATTTTTTAACGATCTTTTAATTGTTTATTATTGAGAAAATCATTTAATCCCCTACTCTTCCATTTTCCATAATGGAAAAGATAATTAAAACACTTTCAGATTCTTATTGCTCACTCACTCACACCTCTATATGGGAGCAGTGAGTTATATAGTGAGTTCAGAAAAATGAATTGAGAATATTTAGCTCAACTCAGCCCATCTGGGCTTCATTATCATTTCAGATTTGTCTGCCTACAGAGAGGGTGCCTTCTGGTCTATCCAGCCCCGTGGCAGTTAGGAAGGCAAGATGTATCTGTTATTGCACAAGCAAATTGTCTCATTCAGAGCAGAGGATTACTACTTCACCCTATTTGGTTATTGATAGAAGCCATGCTCCAATTCACTAACAAACTTTATCAATAATAAAGCTCAATACTGATTTCTGTCTCCTGCATTTTTATCTCTCAATTGACTCAAAATCAAGGTGAAGAAGTGGGGAAATGAAATTGAGTTATTATTTAAAACATTGCCCCAACTATTATTGAAATCCAGTCTGTTCATTTATATATTGATTATTTGTATAAGTAGAAAATTCTAGGTTGACAGGGCTTCTTTTATTGTTGTTATTCTACTATTTATTTCTAGGAGGAAAACTGCTATTATCTTTTATTCCTTTGTATTTGACATATTTTTTTCTGGTTACTTTCATATTCTCTCTTCATCATTGGTTTTGAGAAATTAGAATACTAAGTGCCTGGGTTAGATTTTTTTTTTAATGTTTCTTATACTTGGAGTTTCCTGGCCTTTTTTATTTTAATCTATAGGCTTATAAGTTTTATCAAATGTTTAAAAAGTTAGCCATTATTTATGCAGTGTTTTCTGTTCTCCCCACTTCAACACTCTAATTACATATAGACTTCACTGTTTGATGTTGTCTCACGGCTCACTAATGTTTTTATCCTTTCTTCCTGTGTGTTTCATTTTGGATAGTTTTATTGCTGTCTTCAGGTTCACTAATATTTTATTCTTCTGCAACATCTAATCTAAACTAATTCCATCCAGAGTACTTTTTATCTCATACCTTGAGCTTTCCATCCATTATTTGGGGTTTCATATCTTCCACGACTTGACTTAACATTTTGAACAACCGGATTATAGTTACAATAGCTATTTTAATGTCCTAGGGAGTATTAACATCTGTGTTAGTATTTTCTTGTTGGATTTTTTCCCTTTATTATGGATTCTATTTTCCTACCTCTTTTCATGCCTAATAATCTTTGATTGAGTGCCACAAATTATGATTATACCTTGTTGCGTGTTGGATGCTTTCATGTTCCTATAAATGATCTTGAGCAGCTTTGTTCTAGAATGCAGTTAAGTTCTTTGGAAAGATTTTGATCTTTTTGGCTCTTGCTTGTAAGACTTATTAAGTGGTCCAGAGCAGCATTTAACTAATAAATTTCCTCAGCTAAAGCAAGATCCTTTTACATATTCTACTCAATGCTGTGTAAATTATGAGGTTTTCCAATCCGCTTTATGAAAACATTGAGCAAAGGCCAATATTCCCACTAATTCTGGGTGCTTTTTCTCAGGTCTTCAGCTGCCTACTCGAATGCATATGCTGATCAGTACTCGGCTGAGAACTCCAGGGCACCCTCTGCACACCTCAGAACTTTCTCTGGGACGCCTCTCCTCTCTGGAACCTTGCCTGTGCATTCCAATGACTTTGGTCTCTCTGGATTCCAACTTCAAGACACCTCTGAGCTCTGCCTGAATTACTCCGCCTGTGCTGGGGCCTGAAAATTGAAGGCAGCAAGCTGGAGCAATTGTCAAATTTACCTAGTTTAGTTCCTGCCTGTAGGGAATCACTGTACCTCATTTCAAAAACAAAGATGAAATAAAGGCTTTTTCAGGCAAACAAAAGCAGGGAGAATTCATCACTAACAGATCTTTAACAAAAATGTTAAAGGAAGTTCTTCTGGCAGAAGAAAAATGATACCAGATGGAAATTTGGATCTATACAAAGAAAGGAAGAGCACCATAAATGGTAACTGCAGATAAATATAAAATCCTTTTATTCAAATGGATAGCCAGTTTTCCCAGTACAGATTATTAAATTCTCCATGATTTTCCCACTGAAATAAGTTGCCTTCTATATTATACATCAAATTCCTCAAATATACTTGATCTACTTGTATGTTGTCTATTCTATTCCAGAAATTGATTTGTCTATAATTACAAGGTAGTACCATTCCAGTTTTATCTCAGTCACTATATAATTTAATTTATGTTAGGAAAAGCTCACCTCACTGTTGATTTTTTTAAATTTCCTTGATAATGCCCCTATATGTATTCTATGATATAAATTTAAAAATCAATGTGTCCATTCCTCTACCCTGCTCCCTGTTAAAACATAAAATCTGTTTGGGAATCTGATTAAAATTGCAATCAGTGAATATGTTGATTTCCAGTGCAATAGTTCGCTGAGAATATGCTTCTATTAAGATACAAGAAAGAGAAAGAAGTCCAGGGATTTTGGGCCTGAATATCACCATGAGATGCTCCCATTTCATTATGACACTGTGGCAGCTCAGAAAGTCACTCAACAAATGCTGTGTCACATGCTGATGGCTCCGAGGACCTTGCTAAGAGAGGAGCACTCTGAATAAGCTGAGGAAGGAGGAGGGGAGAGGAACGTATTCATAAAATAGTAATTTTGATTTGCCTGGCCCTGTAGTCTCTCTGAGGAACATAGTCAGCTTCTGGTTGAGAGGTAACTTTATTGCCAAGGGATTTGTCTAGAAGAAATGGGGAGAGAAGTTGCCATAGATCTAAGGAGATATATAAAGACAAAGGGAAAGATTTCAGTTCTTGGTTATGGACTAACCCACACCTCAGCCACTATGCCTATATGTGCTGTTCGTCATTCTCAAGGTAAAGGAAAAAGAGAACAAGAAACCATAATTTTTAAAAGACAGGAAAAATATACCATAAAATTGTTTAATAAGTTTTTAAATAACAGCTTAAATTCCAAGGATTTTTAATTCCTTCAGTGTGCGTGAAGGGATATTTCAAGAGGTACAGCTACAACATTCCCCATGAGTAAATTGTACCAGACATCTGCCCCTGGGTGATGCAGAGACAAGAAGGGTGAGGATAGAGATTCCTGAGCTTCTGGGCTCTAATCCACCTGAGGCAGATGCAGCTGTGCTCTCCGCCGCAGTGAGAGGGGCACCAAAAAGAATCCTTCTGTTATTCTTAGCTTTATTGAGAGCTGTCACTTTTATTTCCCAACTGAAACTCTAAACTGTGAAGGCTTCAAGATAAAAGCTTATACCACTCACATATAAATGTACTTGAATTTTGCCTACATCCTTTTATATAAGAATCTCAGAGCACTATGAAAACTATGTGGTGTCAGGGTTCATGTCCCCGTCTCTCAAGTGAAGGAACAGAGAGGAGAGAGAAGTATTGAAGTCCCTTTGAGCTGGAGGACAACCTGAAGGCAGAGCTCAGAGGGGAACTTATGCTTGGAACATACACTGGAATCATCCCACTCTGACTGTGGCTTGCTGCCAGTTTGAGTAGGCAGTTCAAAAATATTCACTTTGGTTCCGAGATGTTCCCAGGAGGTGGCCTGGTTACTCCACATTCTACAGACTGGGCAAGCATTCCTTAAACTGTATCCTCAGCCTATTCGCTACTAGAAAGACTAGGAAAGAGAATAAGGTAAGATTCCTGACATCAAGGGGTTTAAAATCTACTAAGACACAGAAACATAAATTAATAATGCTTTGCCATGATTTCCTTGAGACCAGAGACTGTCTTTATTCGACTTTGTATCCCCTGGACCTGGCTAAAAAAAAAAAAAGGAAACTAAACTGAACACTTGCTTAGTTCACAAATGAGCAATAAAGGAATCAGCACTGAAGGGTTGTTCCTGCTGGGCTAAGTGAAGAGCAAGGTCTACATATTATGGAAAGGACTTGCCCCAAATCTCAACATTCTTTGAGAATGAATTGCTATGTGATTATTGATCTTCTTTACTCCTTTCTCACTCCGTACTATGGAACTTTAGAGTGAGATATTCCAAGTAACTGTTTTGTTTATTCAGTAAGAACCAGCTCGTTCATTCTTTCTACAAATAGTGCTGCACATGTTCTGTGCCCGGTACTGCCTCAAGGTCCAGGGTTATAAAAGTTACAAAGTCAAGGAGCCCCTGCCCCTAGTACTCCAGAGAGCCCCGGGGTCCATATGCTGACCTTCCCTTGCCTCTGACCTCCCCTTTGTGTTCTCAGAGGCTAGCTAATACATGCTTTTCTTTCTCCTTCCATCTGAAGAGAGACAGCAGCCATTAGGATCCCTCAATGTAGTGAAAGGTTAGCAGTGACTGTAAACAGCAGATAATTCCCAGCCCCTTGGGAATCCCTAATGAGAAGAAACTGTCATGCTCAAATTCTCCAGTGACAGTTTCTTTGGGGATAGTCCCTTAGGAAACATTGACGGGACAAAATACACTTTTTGTGCTATTCATAATCCATTTCTACCAGGGAAAGAGTAGGATCGCAAATAGTTCCAAGACACTATAATTAGCAAAGTGTTTCTCACAACTATGAGGAAATCAGATGGGGAATCTGACCCCAGAAGCCCTTCCATCTCTTGCCTTCCTGCTCCCAGATTTTAGTTCCATTTTCATGGCTACCTCTCTGAGATAAAATGTGGACGATCGCCCACAAATATCCACTGTATGGATTCTGATATGCTCCCAGATCCATTGTCTGACTTCACTGGCTATGCACTGTTCTTGGCCCTTGTCACCTTAAGTCCAACACATCCTCATAGTTCCTTGAACACCTTCCCCACTAAGCAGGAATTGTAAATCTATGGTCCATAGGCCCACTGCTTATTCTTTTGCAAATAAAGTCTTAAGGAATACAACTGCACCCATTCACTGTTTTCCCACTATAACAGCAGAGTTGAATAGCAGTTACAGGGACTGCATGACCCACAAAACCTAAAATAAAACATTTTTAATCTGGCCTCTTAGAGAAAAAAAATGGCTGACTCCTACTACAGAGGAAGAGAAATTTAGGACACAAATTCCACGTTTTTCATTGTATCAAAATGCAACTGTTTACACAAAGAAAATTGTATTTTTTCAGATAACAGTATGATTTTTATATGTTGTTTGGGGTAGTTTATCATTGAATATGAGGATATAATGGATTTTTATCTATATTCCTGGTCTTGGTTCCCAGTGTGGCAAAAGTCAATAACATTCAGTTAGGTTCAAAGTAAAACTGGTAAGTAGAGAAGTGAATGTTTGGGGATGGCCTCACATGGAGATCTGCAAGATGTTATTACCGAACTATAATTTGGAGGGATAACCTTTCTTAACATGTGCCATTCTTCCTTTGGTCAGACTATGAAGTGGAATAGAAGAAACAGAAAAACAGTCATAGAGTTTATAACATCTAATGTCATTTTTCAGTTTGGACAAAATGAAATAATCTCAAAGAAAATTAAGGCCTGACTAGAAATCAGGAGTTCCTGAGACATCATGTTCTTTCCTGCTATAAAGCATCTTAAAGTTATTAGACTTGCTAATGGATGATAAAAGCAAGAAGGCCTCTTATGAGCAAGTGGTCATTTTGGTTATTTGGATATAAGGGGATCTGCAGCTACATATTCAGAACTGACAGTTGTTTCTAAATTTTCTTGAATTTGCAATGTATAACTTCTTTATATTGGGAGGAAATTTGATTGGCTAACTTCTCTAACAGACCTACAGATCAACAGAGTACCACGTATGTGCTGAGTCACTGATATCCAGAGCCTGAATAGACTAACCATTTTAAACCTGAGAGGGGAGACTAACCTGGGGTTAAAAGAGTCCCAGGAAGAGGTCTCACAAAGTGGGCCTCAGATGGCTTTGGTCTCCCAGAAAGTGTGAAATTTATTTACAGATGGTGTAATTGTTTAAATAAAAAAACTAAGAATCTCTAATAAAAATTATTAGAATTAATAAGTAAATTTAGTAAAGAGACTAAAGATAAGATAAATATACAAAAAAGTGTGATGTTTTCCTATACTAGCATTAACTTATTTGAAATGGAAATGGAATAATAGGATTTTTTAAATGTATTTATTTATTTTAAAATTTTTATTAAGGAGTTGAGTTATTGTACAATTATAAATGCATATAAAGTAACAATATGATATGTATCTATTCATAAACTAGAATCACCCCTGAGATACCTCCCTACTGTCCCTCCCTCTCCCACTTGCCCTCTCCCCCTCCCACCATTATATATCTATGGTTGCCCTAGATTATCTGTTGCTATACTTTTGCTGGGTCTCATAGATGAGGTTGACTACCTTTCACACAGGCCTGGGTTTAGCTCCAGCCTCCACATATCAGTGAAAACATTTGACCCTTGACTTTCTGGGTTTGGCTAACTTTGCTCAGCATGATTTCTTCCATTGCCATCCGTTTACCTACAAAGGCTGCAATTTTGTTGTTTCTCATTGCTAAGCAGAATTCCATGGTGTATATACACCATAGTTTTTGGATCCATTCAGCCAGCGAGGGGCATCCAGGTTGGTTCCATAATTTAGCTATTGTAAATTGAGCTGCTATGAACATTGATTTTGCTATGTCACTGTAATGTGCTGATTCTAAGTCCTCTTGGAAAATACCCAGATGAGGGATAGCTGGATCATATGGTGCGTCCATCCCTAATTTTTTAAGGATTCTCCACACTGCTCTCCAGAGTGTCTGTACCAGTCTGCAGTCCCACCAACAGTGTGCTAATGTTCCTATCTCCCTGCAACCCCTCCAGCATCTGTTACTGTTTGTATTCTTCACGTTTGCCAATCTGACTGGAGTGAGGTGAAATCTTGATGTAGTTTTGATTTGCATTTCTCTGATTACTAGTGATTTAGAGCACTTTCTCATGTATTCATTGGCTAGCTCAATTTCCTCTGTTGAGAAGTTTCTATTTAGCTCTTTGGCCAATTTATTGATTGGATTGTTTGTGAAACAACAGGTTTATTTACACTTTCTACAAAACCACAGAGGGACTGATCTCTCCTCCAGGAGGCTCGTAACAGTCTTAAGAAAAGTATTTGGGATCAGGTCAGTGATCTGGTAAGTCCCCAATCATCCATAAGACTCTTAGGACTAATCTCCGCCTGGTTCACATGTCTGTTTATATCAGTCCCCTTTTTAGAAGCCCAAGTCTTCCCATAAGTAGTTTGTCCAGAGTCTCTCAGACTCCACACTACACTGAGAAAACCCTAATTATATCCAATTCCCCACCACTCTCGTCCCTTCCAGAGTCTTTCATTAAACTTGTTGAAATTCTTAATCTGTGATCAGAAACCAAACGGAGCAATTATCCACAGAGAATGCTTCCCCTTGCCTCCACTGACAGAGTCTCTTCTTTATTCCAACACCACATATGAGTTCCTTGGGGCTCGAAAGGAGATCAGCATATTTCTCATTCGTCATTGCCACTTCCCATTTCAAGTCCACTCTTACTCCCTCTCCCCCAAGTTCCCATTTGAACACCTTATCCTACACTTGAGCAAGAGCATCAGAGCCATCATTAAAGAAGCCACCCTCCCAGCCTAAATATACACAGGCAACTCTCAACCGAGAGAAATTTTGATACCCAGGAGATATCCTGCAATGTCTAGAGCCTTTTTTTTTTTTTTTGTCTCATGTTTTAGGTAGAGGCCAGGGATGCTGCTAAATGTCCTATAATGAACAAGAAAGCTCCTAACTACAAAGACCTATCTAGCCAGAATGTCACAATGCCAAAGTTGAGAAGCTCGTTTGGATCAATTTACATAAATATTCCTTTCTTTTCTTATTCCAAGGAAATGTCTCTGTCTCCATCAATACTAGTTATCTCTCAAGTGCAAATACTTTTCTCCTGAAATTATCACCTCTTTATGTATACCTTTAGTTTTCCCTCCTTATTATACATATTGAATCATTCAACAAAAAGTACTATATGCCAGAATCTCTTTGTGCTGAGAATACGAAACAGATCAAAGTTTCTGCCCTTCAGAATTTACATTCTAGGGGAAGAAAATTATCATTATTATAAACAAGTAAAATGTACAGTGCTTACAGTAAGTTAAAGGAGAGAATATCAGAAAAGATGAATACAGAGTATGGGGAAGGAGAGGGATTAAATTTTAAATACAGTGGCCAGGAAAGGACTCCCTGGTTTGCTGAGATTTGAGTAAAATCCAAAAGTAAGAGAGGGAGAGACCTATACAAATACCTAGAGGAGAAGCATTCTAAACAGAGGGAAAAAAGTGCAAAGGAAGAAGGAGTCTGATGTGGGGTCAGATAGGCCCAAGTAACCTAAGATTGGAAAAATATTTATCACAATATCACAAATAAAATATTAATATTACTGATACACGCAGTCCTCACAAATCGATAGAAAAAAAGACCAAAAATCCAGTCAAAAGATACAAGCAAGCAATTTGTAGAAGAAGAAACACAAATAGCCGATAAACATTAAAAGATGCTCAGCATCACTAGTGATCAGATAAATCAAATTAAAACCACAAAAAGATACAATTTGCTGTTCACAATTTAAGAGCTAATGCTAACCAGGGTATGGGGAACAGACACTTTCATTCATTGCTGATAGGAATATGGATTACTTCAGACTTTTGAGAAAGTAATCTGACAAATAACTATATATGTATAAATAGTTATTTGTCAGATATTTATACATATATGTGTATATATTCATATATATATATATGTAGATATTTATACATATAGCAGGCTGGGCTCAGTGGCAAGTGCCTGAAATCCCAGCAGCTCAGGAGGCTGAGAAAGGAGGTTAACAAGCTCAAAACCAGCATCAGCAACTTAGCAAGGCCTCAAGCAACTTAGAGAGACCTTGTCTCAAAATTTACTGAGTTTCAGTTGCTAGTTAAAAAAAAAAATTGTATTTGAAACTTGAACAGGTAATCCCACTTTAGTAAATCTATCCTACAAAAATAAAAGTATCAATTCATATATACAGGATAATTCTACAGCATTATTTGCCCTGGCAAATAAGCCCTAGAGGAAGAAAAGAGAATTTCTAGTAGTAAGTATATATATATATATATATATATATATATATATATATATATATTATGTAGTATATAATATTATGTAGCTATTTAAAATGCTTTATTTGAGGGAAAAGGCTAATTTCCTTAACATGCAAAGAAGCCCCATGAATCAATATAGAAAAAAATCCAATTTTTCTAACAAGCATAAAATAAATAATTCACGGTCAGAATTCAAAACTCCTCAAAGATACAAGAGGATGCTCAATCCCACAAGTAATAAGAAAAATGTAAGTTAAAACTATTTTCAGATGCCAATTTTTGCCTATCATGTTGACAAAGGACAGAAGTTTCACGCCACATTGGCAAGGGCAAGGGGTTCAGGTCCTGCTTTACAGAACTGAAAATGACTCAGCTTTCTGGAAGGCAATTGAACTATGGATGTCAAAATTAAAATCACACATGTGACCTAATAATTCCATTTCTAGAAATGTCCCCTAAAGACAAATTTATATGTATGCTGAATGGTATAGTTACAAGGTTATTTACTGCATCACTGTGAAAGCTCTACTAGCGGGGGAAATAAGCTAGATGTCAGATGAGAGGATGTACATTCAGTACCTTCCGGCTTATCTGTATAATGGGAAGCTAGGCAGTCATTTAAAAGTATGAAACCAAATAATAAGAAAAAGAATGAGGTAGTTTTACCTGCACTGATATGGAACTCTTCCCAAGATATGTTATTAAATGAAAACAGCAAGGGAAGAATGTGGGAAGAAGTCTATTCAGAATGAGACACATGTTTTCATGCATAAAATATCTCTGTACAGTTTCAGACGATAAATGATAGCAGCAGTCACTCTGTGGAAGGAGAAGTGGGTGGCTTTGGGACAGAAATAAAAGAAACATTTAATTTTCATTGAGTAATACTTATTCCTCTTTAATTTAATGTCATGCTCATGTATTACCTTTTAAAAAATAAAATTTAATTTTATAATAAGGATCCAGAGTTTTGGACCTACAGAGGTGTACGCATGTATTGTTAAATTAGAGAAAGTTGCAGAGAAATATGTGCAATAAAATATCGGGGCTGAAGCAGTGGCTCAGCGGTTACAGCGCTTGCCTGGCCTATGTGAGGAGTAGGTTCGAATCCCAGCACCACATACGCAAGGAAGTGTTGGAGCAAGGAAGGCACATGAAAAACTAAAGAAAAGTCATTCTCTCTCTGTCTCTCCCTCACTCCCTCTCTCTTAGAAAAAAAACTAAAAAGTCAAGAAGTGTGGAATGAGCTATGAACATAGATTATTTTGGTAGGAATGGCTTGGGGTACAATGGAGAAAGATGCTTAGCTTTTCCATACATGCCTTTAAAATTTTTTAATCTGTCATTTTTTTTAAAAAGGCATCATTTTTTAAAAGTTTGATAGTTTTAATATAGTAAAGAAAAATCTCTAGGTGGAATTGGGAGAGAGGTTTATTCTCTTCATTATCCTTTTTTTTATTTGTTAAAGATGGTCTTACAATTAGGAGGGAATCATTGTCAGACAATCAAGAACAAATGTATAATGACAGAGCAAGCCAAGGCTGATGCCATTCCATGGTCTCCCCCTTGGTTTCCCCCACGGTTCCATGTTTCCCTCTACTTAAGCCTCAAGTTAATTGGACTTCTCCTGGAAGTCGGAGGTACCCCTCTGATTAGATTCCCCCATACTACCTTCCTCTGGTCTCCTTGATGTCCTTCCTATTCCCTTCCTCCGCCCTGGCTCCCTCCCTACATTCCCCAGGAACCTAGGCAAGTTTCCCCATGATCGTGTAAAAATTCATACATGTTGAGGTAGTTGTTAGTTTAGCCATCTGTCATACTGTTTCCGCTTGTATTCTAGCTTCCACATATGAGAGAAAACATTTGGCCCTTGAGCCTCTGAGTTTGGGATATTTCACTTAGCATAATTTTTTCCATTTCCATTCATTTAGCTGCAAAAGCCATATCATTTTCACTAATAACCAAGTAGAATTCCAGAGTGAGGGGCATCTGAGTTGGTTCCAAAATTTAGCTATAGTAAATTGAGCTGCTATAAACATTGATGAAGCTGTATCTCTATAATATGCTGATTCTAGCTCTTTTGGGAAAATACCCAGGAGTGGTATAGCTGGGTCATAAGGCAGTTCTAGCTCTAATGTTTTGAGGAGTCCACACTGCTCTCCAGAGTGACTGTACCAGTTTGCAGTCCCACCAGCAATATGACAGTGTTCCTCTTTTCCCACAGCCCCTCCAGCATCTGTCATTGTTCGTATTCTTCATTTTTGTCACTCTGACAGGAGATAGAATCTCAGTGAAGTTTTGATTTGCA
>PVKS010004746.1:59614-90720 GCA_004027875.1 Aplodontia rufa
TTGTGGTTTTGGTGTTTAGTTTTTTGAGTTCTTTGTGTATTCTGGATATTAGCCCTCTGTCCGAGGTGTAGCAGGCAAAGATTTTCTCCCATTTTGTAGGTTCTCTCTTGACACTCTTGACTAAATCTTTAGCTGTTTTGTTGTATTTTCTGGATGATACTGCAATGAGTTCAAAGCCACAAACAAATAGTTTTGCGTGGTCAGCATTTTCCCCCACCATCACCGTCTTGCACTCTCCTGCCCAGAGATGTAGCACTGGATACAGTTGTTTCAAGACACAATCCCACTTAACTTCACCCTACATTTAAGAACACTGAAGAGTGCACATCCACCTTGAGCACACGCTACAGAGGCGCCTCCTGTCTTCACTCCCTCTTGGCCATCAGTGGAAGCCACCGCATTTCTGCATCAGCAGCAGCAGTGCCGTGACGAGCTACATTGGAGCTAGAAACAAAAGGAAAACCCAGTAGAACTCATAATATCTTTATTTAAAATGTTAATATTCTGTTTATTGTGGAGTATGTGTGTGTAAACTTTGACTTCTTAAGTGTTGGATGACTACCTTAATGAGTTTTTGGGCACTCCCTTAAATTTTACACCAAAGGCAAGTGCCTCACTCACCCTGCTCAAGCCCAGCACTGCCCGGGCCGAGACAACATGAAAAGGGACTCAGGATGGGCCTATCCCAGAAGCCCAAAAATTAACCCAGGGGTTTATCCACTGGGTGACTTTAAACACACCTGAGTACCCAGTAGAGCGTGACCTCTGCTTGTTCTCCTCTTATGTGAGAGCTGCATACAATAATCCTAGCCACATGTGGTGTGTGAATTTCCCTGAATGAAAATTATAAGCACAGAAGAGGAAGCCTCTGACACAACTCGGAGGCAGTTCTGTGAGCTCCCTTCACCCTATCATATCCCACCACCCTGACAAGTTTCCCTGTTCTTATTAGAAAAAGCCTGGAGAACAACACAATGCCCAAGTCATAGTAAGCACAAAGACATTTGGCCTTCATTGTTCAACCAATAAACATTTACCAAGTACCTATTATGTGATCTTCTAGGTATTGAGGGTGCAGCAGTGAGCAAAATAGACCCAAAAGTCCCTACCTGGTAGAACTTATGTTATAATAAGGAAGATGGAGCAATAAACAAAACAAATGAGCAGAGCTTGTAGTGTATTTGGAGATGACAAGGGCTAAGGAGAATAAAGTAGGGAGAGGTGGGATGAAAATGCACGTGATGTCAGGTTGGGGAGAGGCCGTAGGAAAAGTCTCATTTGAGAAAGAGATGAAAGGGGTCAAGGTGCTGGCAGAGGGAGCAGGGGAGATCCTGGGAGAGGAGAGAGTCTCTGTGTTTAGAATTGGAGAGTGTTATAGTTTGAATGTGCGGTATCCCCCAAAGGTTCACATGTGACAATGCAGGAGGGTAGAGGTGGGATGATTGGGTTATGAAGGCCTTAGCCCCATCAGTGATCCCTATAGGGATTAACTGGCAACTGAAGGCAGGTAGGGTGTGGCTGGAGAAGCGGGTCAGTGGGGGCGTGACTTTGGGTGTATATTTTGTACCTGGCATGGAGTTTCTCTCCCTGCTTCCTGGCAATTCCTTGAGCCTTTTCCTGCTGCCACCCTCTTCTGCCATGATGTTCTGTCTCACCTTGAGCATAGAGCCATAGAGTCGGCCATCTACAGACTGAGATCTCCGAAACCATGAGCCCCTAGATAAACTTTTCCTCCTAAAATTGTTCTTGTCAGGTCTTTTGGTCTCTGCAGCACTAAAACAGAAAGCAGAAAGGAAACCCCTGTGCAAGAGTAGGATAAGCGAGAGAATGATGGTGTGGGCACTCTCTGAGCCCCGTTGGCTGGTGAACTTTGGCCACTTTTGCCCAGGCATGGATCTTGCTACTCCATGGCAATGTCCTTGCTTGTTTGTCTCTCTCTGTGTCACTCTCCTATTGCTGGACACCATAAGAGGCTCTGTCTACTATCCCACTCCTTCCTAATGGCCTCTGGGACTCCCATCCCCACCTCTCACCTTTATCTCGCCTCTTTTCTGAACCGCAGTGATTGTCTATCGTTCCACAATAAATCTTCACTTTTTAAAGTCCCATTCCTCAGAGTCAGCCACCAACACTCTGCATCTGACCACTAGCCTGGACTCTACAATTAAGTTTATAATCCTTATTACCTTGTCCTAGTGAATCAAAAACACTTAAGACCAGATATAATATTCCAAATGGTCAAGTAGGGTAAGGCCGGGCAAAGATCTTAGCAAACCCCATTGTGCCAGGTTAGATTTTGTTGCAGGGTGGCCAAAGGTCTGTGAGGTGACAGGATAGTCAGGGGACACTCAGAGGTCAGGGTAATAGGTACTTCCTCATTGGCACAGAAACGCCGAATATTTATTTTAACAACTTGTCAGGCCATACCAGAGCCTGACAGCTGAATATGTGCCCTGCTTAAGGCCATAAGTACAACTTGATACAAGCCACTCTAGTCTCCTGTGTGACAACTTGACTTTAAAGTGACAGCCACAGGCTCCTCTAGCAATGATTCTCCGAGCAAGCTAACTTTTTCTCATTTGTCAGTGAGTCAATTATTCTCATCAGCACAATCCCCGTAGAAGAGGTAGGAGCGTCTTAGCATTCTGCCATAGAGGAAGAGATGCACGTGGACAGGATG
Organism: Aplodontia rufa; assembly: GCA_004027875.1. Lineage (NCBI taxonomy): Eukaryota > Metazoa > Chordata > Mammalia > Rodentia > Aplodontiidae > Aplodontia > Aplodontia rufa. The sequence goes on from PVKS010004746.1 coordinate 62,295, forward strand.
TGTCCTCTCTGAATCCTTCAGAGATGACGTGCCCGCACCACCAACTGCTCCTTTTTGAATCGAACATTCAGATCATGCTCACAGTGACTGAAACACAACACGCAGGCCTGACGAGAGATCAGACAAGCAGCGTAATCGCTGAAGCTAACAGAAGCTCATTTGTGACCCTGACAAGTAGGACATGTGTGAAAAAGAGGGAGAACCACCTCCACGTTCGCCTGCCTGCGTGCTTCTCATTAAATCTGAAACCATAGCCACTTCCTGAAAAGTGCCTCAGTATTAGTGGCTGACAGGCCTCACTTCACCCTTGGCCATGCAGGAGACTGCCCACTCTGCCAGCGTCCAGCACGAGGCACGGTGTGGTGAGAAGGGGTAGGATGCTCTGAGACACTGAGGAGGGCTGGAGTTGGGTGAGTGCACCTCCTGCTGCCCCCCAGCAGCTGGCCCCCTGAACGCTCCCATCAGGAAACTCATTCAGGTCACGAGGCCAGGGAGCCAGCACCACTGGACCAACAGCTACCTTAGCTAAAAAGGCTGCAGAGACTACGGATTCACAACGGCAGACTAGACACACGAATCTGCCACCATTGCCATGCCAAGAGCCTCTCTCCCTCACAATATAAATGTGCCAAGTGCCACCCCCTGCCCCACCAGACTATCAATGCGTTGCAGGAAACTGACAGAGCCAAGAGGGAACCACTTGGCAGAGAGGACTTACAGAGTTTGTTAGGGAAGAGCTTCAGGATAGGAGTTACAGAGCATGGCCCAAGGAGGGGCTGGTCAGAATTTCTAAGTTAGGCACTTGCTGGAACAGTCTGTGGTCTTAGGAACATGTGAGTCCACAGGGGTTATTATTCATACAACAACAGACATTAAAACAGTTTGAGCTCAGCCTAGCTTACCCATCATGAGTATGGTACAGCTCATCTGTTTTGCAATTTATGGTACTACTACTCATTGCAAATCGTGGTTTCTGTTTTTCAAATACAAAGAGAAATAAATCCGTAACAAGGGGAGAGAACGGAAATGTGAAGCCATCAGTGAATGAGAAATTGCAGCAAATTTCTGGAAAACAAAATGCAAATGAAAGTGGTTTGATGGATGCACAGATGGAAAAGAGGCAACCCAAAATATCCTGTGAGAGAGTTGAAAGGAGGGGCCACCTGTGCGTGACCGGATATCCAACAGTGATAACTACTGGTTGCGCACCCTCCTGGCCCACACCATGCGCTCTGCGCTTGCTTGCCTTATCTCACTTAATCCTTACTACCTCAGGCAGTAAATTACGGAAAATAATAAGGACTCAAAGCCCACCGTGGTGGCGAGCATTTGTGGTCTCAGATATTTGGGAGACTGAGGCAGGAGAATCACATGAGCCCATAAGTTCAAGACCAGCCTGAGCAACACAGTGACATCCCCCTCTCAAAAAACAAAACAATAACAACAATGACAAAACAAACAAATGAAAAACAACCTGAGACTCAGGAAAATTAAACAACTGCCTGTTTTTTTTTGTCTGAGCAAGTGTCAGGGCTTTTACTCGAATTCAATGAAGCAGCGATTGTATCTTGGCTCACTTTCACATTCCCAGTGCTTACCTGGGTAGCTCAGTGCCTGGCACACAGCAGACACTATGCGTGCACATGTGACACACACACAGTGGCTGGGGATATTGCAAGGACCAGGTGGGTAGGTAGGAGGATGGAAGGGTGACTGCACCAACTCAGATTCAAATGACTCCTGAGCCACAACACCACATGGCCTCCCCAGTGCTCTGAGGTGTCACATAAGGCAGGCTGTCCACTGCTCATAGATGCTAGTTAAAGCCGGAGAGTGCAGAGTCCATGGACCTCAGAAAGCAGAACTCAGGGTGAGCAGGAAGTGGAATGACAAAAATTGATGTCAGACAACAAAGGTCAGGAAACTGGACCAAAGGGTCCTAGCAGGAGGAGCCAAGAGTTAAGAGAGTCCTGAGTAGCAGGCCAGGGCCACTTCCCAGTGCAGGAACAGAACCTGCTATTACCTCGTGTTTGGATGGAGCCAAAAGGCCACGAAGCAGTGAAGCGTGATGTGAGCCAGAGGCTCAGAGAGCCAGGTGCTTACTATATTTATTCCTGTATTTTCACCCTGCTCGGTTCTAGCAAGAGCATAAGGCAACTCACAAGGACACAGAGAGTACAAGGTAACAGAAATAAAAGCTAGATGAGAAAGGAAAAAGCAAATAATGAGGATCAGGTCCTGAGAAGCAGATAGAAATGAAACCAACATGGATATCTTCAGATCCTAAGCACTAGCTGTAAAAAAAAATCCATACATCTGCCTTTAAGCTTCCTGGAGCCCAGCGTTACACACACACACACACACACACACAGAAAGAGGTGGGGGGGAACCGGTCTATTAGCTATAAACAAACCAATTGCTCAAAGAAACACGATTCTTCTGGTACTAAAACCAGACAAGAATGCATCCCTTTGTTCTTTGTTATAAAGATATTTTGAACATCCTCATAAACATCTGTGTGAAATTGCTACCGACCATTGCAGGCCTGCCTCTGGTCTCAGCGTGAGGCTGTCTCCTGACTGTAGGAGAAGAATGAGACACATCCCCAGGCTTTCTGACTCGTGGCACTGAAATGAAACCACAGTGGATATCTTAAGATCCTAAGAACTAGCTAGGATTTCCCAGGCAGGGCTGAGTCTCTCCAGTCCAGAGTAGACCACACCAGCGTTCCCAGTTCCCTCTGGTGTGTATTTACTGCCAACCATTAGGAGGGGAGAGGAGAAAAAGAAAAAAGAAGGATATAAGGGATGAGAAGGAAACTGAGCTCTGTTATGGACTGTCCAATGGGGCATGTCAGCAGAGTGTGTGCACCCCGCTCCTTGGATCTGCACATGGGGAGTCCCCACTGGAGGAACACTCCTAGACTTTCCCCCTACTCTTTCCTCTCTGTGTTTTAGTCAGCTTTTTTTGTTGCTGTGACCAAAAAACTTGACAACAACAATGTACAGAAGGAAAGTTTATTTTGGCGCATGACTTCAGTCCATGGTCAGCCAACTCCGTAGCTCTCATGCTAAGGTGACCAGAACACCACAATGGAAGGACATAACAACCAGAAAGCAGAGAGAAAGCTCCACTCACCAGAGACAAAATACAAATCCCAGAAGCATGCACCCCCAGGGACCCACTTCTTCCAGTCACACCCTACCTGCCTACAGTTACCACCCGCTACAGCTCCCACAACTGACCATTTCACCTCTGAACATTCTTGCATTGTCTTACATGTGAGCTTTTGGGGGATGCCACATTTCTAAAGCATGTGCCCTGTGGAGGAGGAGTCCCTGATTGGGCGACAGCCAGTTTCTTCATGGGATAAAGCTCCCCTTGTAAAAATGAGCATAGAGGTTCTGGTTTCTTCACATTCCTCTCCACTCTTATAAGTGCATCTGGCTGCATGCAGAATCCATCCTGCAGGAAGGTATCCAAGGCCTAGACTTAAGGGAACCATGCTTGCAGAGACTGTTGCACTTCTTAGTCCTATACATCCCCTTTCTGGTACCATTTTTATTCCTATCTTGTTTCCATGTCTATATCTTAAATAATCCTATATTTGGGGAGGGAAGAAAGTAACTATCAGATCTCCTCAAACTCCTATGAAAAAATACACAGACTTCTCTATCTGAAGATGTTAAAACTAGAATGAGTCATTTGCTATGGTTTCAATGTTTGCATTCCTCCAAAATGAACATCAAAATTTAATCCCATTGGGTTGCTATTAACAGGGCTCCACCCTCATGAATGGGAATTAATGCCCTTATAAAAGAGGCTTTGGGCTTAGGTTGTAGCTCAAAGGCAGGGCTTGCCTAGTATGTGAGAGGCCCTGGGTTCAATCCCCAGAACTCCCTCCTCCCATGAAGAGACTTCAGTGAACTGCCTAGCCCATCCATTTCTTCTTCCATGTAAGGATGCAGCCAGGAGAGCTCATAGGACCCTCAATCTGCCAGGACCTTGACTTTGGACTTTCCAGACTCTAGGACTATAAGAATGAACACTGTAGTTTTATAAATTCTAAGGTATTTTGATATAACCCAGATCAGACTAGACACCACTCAAGGGCAGGCCCAGGCTCTACCTTTGCGTCACTACTGATTACCAAAAAGCCTTGCACCTAGCAGCTTTCAAATAATGCTCATTTCTAGTCCCCTGTGATTTTCAATGATCTGGTATGCTATGATCCAAGAGATTTGACATCGAAGAACTATCCAATGTTCATTACCAAAATCTAGATTTTTTTTAAATCTCATCCCTGAAATACCTGTGGTGAGGGTGTTGGAGATTCCCTAGTGGGTAATAATGTCTAGATGGTCCTGAGGTAACGATTAGAGCTTAAACTGGAAGCCTCCTGGCATCATGGATACTCTTCCACAAACTCCGACTCAGATCATCATCAGCATTTTCTAAAGTAAATGTAGGACCTATTGTTAAAATCGGGGAGAGGGGAGGAAGCTGTAGTTCTTGAACAGGAAACAAATTTCTTTCTCCCACTACTTTTCTTGAGGAAACCTGAGATCCTCATTTGACCTGAGTTTTGATCTATTTCTGGATCTATGTAGAACACCAAATCTGCTAATAGGGAGCATTATCATCACATTATTTTTAATGTTTTGGCACAAAAACTTCCTTGACGAATCAATTATTTCCAACTCAACTAAGCCTTCCACATAAAACTCTCCAGCCCCTTGCTCCATCAGTGCCTCTTTACCTCAGACCTACTGAGCAGGTAGGATGCTATACGGTCCTTGAGCTGTGCCCAAGAGCCAGGGTGAACTCCTGAACGACACGAAGTAACAGCACTTAATTGCCAGCTTTCTTCAAAATCATTTCTTAATTATCCCCTCTCTCTAGGAGTTCTTATTAAGCTAACCTAATGAATTGACATCATTCTTATAGGGGGAAACTAGAAAATATGAAAGTCTAGTTGCTTCCATCGCTACAATAGAATTGAAAGAAAACGAATATCCGTAATCCACTCAATAATGGTTAAACAACCAACTTGCACGTAAGCAAATACAAGGAGAAAATCACCAAGGATAGAAATGCTTGACTCAATAGCAATGACAAATGCCGATTTAAATAACTTCAAGTTATCATTACACATCATTTACACAATTATTAAACTTTCTTGATGGTCTAAATTATTAAACTTCAGAAACAGTCTCACATATTTTAGGAGAGCAGCCCATCAACATGAATCAAGTTAAAAAGGTCTAATGCAATTTAGTTTCATTTTATGAAATTTACTACAAACAAAAACAATGTATAAAAATGCTCACAGTAGTGTTATTTATAACAGTAGAAAGCTGTAAGCCTGATTCTTAGCAGTAGAAGGATGCCTATACAAATTAGGATATGTCAACACCGAAGCTGCTCTACTGGCTTTTTAAATGAAAGTTTAGTAGATTCATACTTAACACAATTGTTGATATGCTATTGTTTCTACATGCCTCATGACTCTTGCTGTTCCTCTATTCTCCTTTTACTACTTCTTTCATACTAAACAGAAGTGTTTTAGTGCTCCATTTCAATCCCTCTGTTGATTTTTTTCATTGTATAGTTATTTTCTTAGAGGTTGCTATAAGAATTACAATGTGTATAATTTATTATAATTGACTTCAGAATGATACTGATTTAATTTTGGCAGAATATAGCAACTCTATTCCAATATAGCTCCATTTTACCCTCCTTTGTGTTTAATATATATATATATATATACATATATATATATAGTATTATGCATCATATAGATATAATATGCTTATATAATAATATACGATATATACTATGTACCTATATATTACATATTTGATTTTATATCACATATAATATATCATATTATATATCTCATGTGCCATAAACCCTTCAACATAGTATAATTATTTCTTTAAACAATCAAGCATTTTTTAAGCTAAGAGATGAAAAGAGAAAAATTATATATAGATAGTCCCTTATATTTACTCATATATTTAATATTTTTTGGTGTTCTTCATTTCTTCCTATAGATTTAACTTAGCATCTTGTGGAATTTCATCTCAGTCTAACTAATTTTCTCACTTTCTTCACAATTTTTTGTAAGACAGGTATCCTAGCAATGAAGAAATTATAGCAATAAGAAATGAAATATTCTCTCTCTCTCTCTCTGGTGCTTTTTCTTGGAATGTTTTTATTTCATATTTATTTTTGAAGAATAGTTTTGTTGGATGCAGAATTCTAGGTTGACAGTCTTTTTCTTTCAACACCTTGCCTTCGGGCCTCCATTATTTCTCAGGGGAACTCAATTCTAATGTTTTCCATTTTGCACCTGTTGCTGTTTTTTCAATACTTTCGTGTTCCAATACATTCATTTGAAATCCTTATTTTCCTCTCTTTAGTAGAAAGAGATTTATTTGATCCACATATGGGAAAACAGTGTTGGTTGCTTTCAGATTTTGCAGAGGTTTGCCATAATGTTACACTGTTGCTCATCTAACTCTCCAATCTGTGCGGTGTGTAGTTGGACCCAGGCTCATTCTCCTCCAAAGTAAAGACTTCCTGCCCTGGTGCTAGATTAAGTCCAGTTTAACCAAGGCTGGGAATGGGGCAGAGATGAAGCACTGAGGACCTGTAGCACCCAGGCAAGTGATGGCCTGAGGAAGGTTGAACAAGAAGTGAGAATATGAGTGACATGCAGGCAGGACAGTCAACAGACATCCTTAACGCAGGTAATACGTAGATGCGTAAGCAGGAAAGTAGTAAGAATCAAGGATGTCTAAAGTCAGGTTAGCAGAACCCAGCCAAAGATGTGGGTTCAAAGCAGGATTCCAGAGTGATCTGTGGAAAGGAACTAGGTTTACTGGGTTTGGGAATTCAGGAAGGAGAACTTCCTTCTGACTGTGATCTTGAGCAAGTCATTAACCTCACTGAGTCTTATTTTCCTATTGGTATATAGTGCTAAAGATAACTATTACTGCAGAGTAATTGTATAAGGACTACATCTTACTCAGATTTTTCACCAAAAGACCTGACAAGAACAATTTTAGAAGAAGAAAGTTGATTTGTGGCTCGTGGTTTCAGAGACTTCATTCCATAGATGGCTGACTCCATAGCTCTGTGACAGAAGAGTGCAGAGGAGGAAAGATGCTGAAGACAGAACAACCAGAAGCAGAGAGAGACATTCCTCACCAGGGACAAAATATATACCCCAGAGGCATCTCCCAGGGACCCACCTCCTTCAGCCACACCCTCCCTACCTATAGTTGATCCCTATGAGCAAATTATTACACAAACGAGAGTGGAGTTAGAATCAGCACACTACAGCGACACAGCAAAATCAATGTTCATAGCAGCTCAATTTACAATAGCTAAATTATGGAACCAACCCAGATGCCCCTCACTGGATGAATGGATCCAAAAGCTCTGGTATATATATATATACAATGGAGTTCTACTCAGCTATTAGAAACAATGATATTACAGCATTTAAAGGTAAATGGATTGGCAATGGAAGAAATCATGCTGAGCAAAGTTACCCAAACCCAGAGTCAAGGATTGAATGTTTTCACTCACTTGTGGATGCTGGAGCTAAACCCAGGACTGTGTGAAAGGTAGTCAATCTCATGTATTAGACCCAGCAAAGGCATAGCAAACATAAAATCTGGAGCAACCATAGATATGTAGTGGGGGGAATAGGACAAGATAGCTGCAGGAAGGGAAAGGGAGGAAGACTGGGAGGGATTTAGGGAGACAAGCAACAATTTGCATACTTTTTACCCCCCCCCTGAAGAATCCAAATAATACTTATGCAATCATTTAATTCTGGAAAAATCACAACCTAAGCTTTTACATTGTTTGTAGGGGCAAAATATAGAAGATTCAAGAGACTGGGGTGTGGGCAATATGGGAGTAATTCTAGTTTAATAATATATGCATATCATATTGTTACCTTATATGCATTTATGATTATACAATAACTCAACTCCTTAATAAAAAAATCTAAAAAATAAATTAAAAAATTATTGCACTAATTAGGTTAAGACTCATCACCCAATCATATCACTTCTGAACTTTCTTACATTGGCACACATGAACTTTTGGAGGGCATCTCATACCTAAACCATAACTAGATTTGTTATACACAAAATATATAATGTACTATGTGGGAAATAAAATATGTTTACTAAACAGTACCTTCTTGTATTATTGAAGTGGTAGGGACTGATAATTAAAGCAGGGCCTCACTCCCAGTGATCCATCAAAGCATAGTACAGGCACCAGATGAAGAAGGTAAGCATTCAGTTCTCAGAATTCAGATCTAAGATAATATTCTATTTACCCACATGGGAGCAAATGGCACAGCTGGATTGTGTACAGAAGTCACCTGAATATTGCACTAGCTACCTCATATTTCTATTTGAAGCACCTGATGACACTGACATAAAGGGAGCATTCTTTAACAGTTTGTGAAATTCTTTTTCTACATTGAAGCCAATATGTTAACACCATGTTCTGTTCTCATGACTCAGTAACAAATTAATTCAAAATTTAGAGGCTTAAAGCAATGACAATACTTACATTGCTTGTAAATCTTCATTTTGGGCAGGCCTGGGCAGGGTTGCAAGTCAATGCACAACTCAGTTTCGGGTAGGGCTACTGGAAGTCAGGGAACTGGGATCAGCTGAACTTGCTCACTCACATGATGCTGACTGCCAGCTGAGACCCTTGCAGGGACTTGGCCAGAATACCTACCTGTGGGCTTTCCATGTGACCTGGGCCTGGCCTGCCTCATAATATGGCAGCTGGGTCTAAGAGTGAAAGGGAGACTGAATGGCAGGAGGCATAAAAGTCTATCTTTGATGGAAGAGTGTCAACATTACAGTTTAAGAAGACCTGTTGAATAAGACAGTGATGCTGCTATCTTTAGGAAGAAAAATCTGCCACTGAGCTTGTATTTTCTTCAGACAAATACAAGAAAGTAAGCAATTGAAAGTTAATGAAATTAGTTTATCACAGTAATTTGATGATGTGTATAAATGCACTTTCTGCAACCATACATATAAATCACTGTTTTCAGAAACAGTGTCTTAAAATAACTACTAATTTTTTAAGTAAATGCTAATGATTGCTCAGGAGATTTGTGTCTTCTGGGTTTCATGTGGTCAATGATATCACTATGGTTTTCTTTAGAAGGTGATAATTTTCAACAAATACTTGCGCAAAATTATACATTCATCACCAAATTTCCCAAGTAACAAAAATCCAATAATAGTCAATATTATATGAAACATGAACTTCTGTATTTTGATCTCATTGCCAACAAAAAAGTGTATTGCAAAATTACCAATAAATTAAATAAATTGGATAATTCCATACAGTGGAATATTTTTCAACCTTAAAAAGGAAGGAAACTCTGACCCATGCTACAATACGGGTGAACCTTACAAACATGCTAAGTGAAATAAACTAGTGACAAAAAAAGAAAACAACATTTGGTAGAAAAATGAAATGAAATGAGAGCATTGGGAGAATAGCATAAAATGGGTCTGCCCCAGGTACAGCAGGACTATGGTCACAATAAAATGGGGGTAAAATTAAACATGGCTCATTACAAGAGTCATTGGAATTAGATGAGATAATGTTGTGAAAGCATGTGGTATAATATAAAGTGTTACACGAATTGATCCATATCTGCATCCTTGTCCACTGATTATTTCAAAAAGAACTTTACCATAATTTTCTAAATTTTCAAAAAGTATCTTGCTGTGATTTTAATAGACATTGCATTAAATCCATTTATTAACCTAGGGAGAACTGTCATCCTCACTATTTTTAGCTTTTCATATAAATAGTATGGTGTATCTCTCCACTTACCCAAGTCTGCCTCTACTGTCCTCATTACAGTGTTATAGATTCTTTAAATAAATCTCTTTGTCCTGAATCATATCAATAGCCAAAAATCTAATGTCCTGTTTTAACAGGATCTGTTTTCATCGCATTTGCCAACCTCTCATCACTACTGAACAGATTTTTTTTGTCTGTGCGATGAATGAATCCTACGTCCCTTTCCCACACATCCACCCCTTTTGATCTCACTGCCTCCTTTAGTTTCAGTTCCAAAATCTCACCCCCAACCCCTGAGCACCAAACACATCTGCATGTCTCTCTGCCACTCAGTTATCCCACATGCACCTATAAGCTAGCATAACCAGATTCAAATTCATCTTCTTCCCAGAACCTCCTCTTCCTTTAAGAGCCCTAATTGCAGTGAACTACATTCCCCATTGTACAAAGTAAAAACTCAGAAGTCAACCTTGACCTTGTTTTGTGTTCTCTTCCACCACCACATCCCACCAGACATCAAATAATGTACACTCTACCTCTCTTATTTCTCTTGAATCCAATGTCTTCTCTCTCTTCAGGTTCAGGCCTGGAAATAGAAATAGGTTTGGGGGGTTATTTTAATATTTGACTGTTCTCCTACCCTCCCTCCACTTTGCATGACTCTCCTCTTCACTCCAGTCCCTTCCAACCCTAGCACACACTCAAGTTGTTCTTCATATTACAGTCAAGGGGATCTTTCTGAACCGTGCTGCTCCTAAGCTTAGAATCCTTCAACAGCTGCCCTTTAGCTTCTAGGAAAAAACACAACGTTCATCCTGAGGAGGATGCATCCAACCCATGACTACTACATGCATCCAGCCCATGACTACTACTACTACCATGCTACTACATCTGCATCCTTGTCTCCCAACACTGAGCCACCTGCCCACCCTTCACCTCCTTTACTACAGTCACACTGATTTATTTGCTGCTACACAGAGCAGCAGTCCTGATCTCTAAATTTACACAATTGTCATTCCCTCCATCTGAGAACACTCTCAAGTCTTTCGTGTCTTCTGTAAGAACCCACCCATCTCCCAAAAGCCTTCTCTCACCACTTTTGGGTTTGTAAGATAAGACTCTGACATGTTCAGCCTCCAGATGCAAAAACAGAAGTGGGCATCCCTGCATTGGGCTTGTGCCAAGAACAACACAATACGTTCCTTGTTTTTGAAGTCTTAACGTTCCATGAGGAAAGCAGATGGCAACTGAAACAGATCAGTACTTGGTAGTATATGAAATCAGCCACCTAAAATGGGAAATGCAACCTCCTCTTATACTTGTTCAGCATGCATGGCAAGAACAGCAAAATCTTTGTCACGATGGGCTGAAATCAAAGATAAACTGTGGAGACAATTCAAACTCCCAGTTCTGTAAGATGGTGGCTCCTCCGGCTTCTGCCAAGGGCACTGACAAGGAACACAGATGCATCCACGCAGCAGGGTTGTGAGGTAGGGATCAGAGGGGATGTGACAAGTCCTTACAAACATGGGAATGCCCTTGTTTGGTTTCTGAATTGCCAGTTTAAATAACAAGGATATGTCTCTAGAATTAACACCTGCAGAGTACAAACGAGTAGGGATCATGGAAAGGGACGTACAAGAGCCCAGGAGGCAATCTACTGGATTCCAAGCTAGTCCTCAGGGAGGGCAGGAGTTTCAAGACATCAGTGGAAGATGTTTTGTTTTTTTGTGGTGAGTTTCTATCTTTAAATGCACTAAAAATACAAACACAAAAAAACCTTTGTTTCCGTATTTATCTGTTTTCCAGAAATTCTAATGTGATGTAAGGGGACAAGACACTGACATGCTACATTCCCAGTGAATCACTCACTCCTAAACCAGAAAAATCAGAGTCAGTGCTTTGCCCCATCACTTTAGATTGCATTCTAACTTATTGTCACTTGGCTGTATTAATTTCAGGAGCATGTCTTGAGTGCAGTACATACTCAGTCTGACCTGGCGTTTTATTGTTGTTTAAACAAAAGTTGACCCTTCTTTTTCTTTAATGGATCCCATTAAGTTTATGTAATATTATAAATACTGTCCTGGAAACTTCACTATCTTTCTTTGCTTTTTCTTTTTCTTTTACACAGAAGCAATGTAAAAATTAGTTAAACTCTTTGCGTTTAAAAACAAAACACAACGAGTTGGTATATACAGGTTGAGCACCCCTCACCTGAAAATCTAAAATCCAAATTGCTCCAAAAGAAAAAACTTTCTGAGTGCCAACATCATTCTGCAAGTGGAAAATTCCATTCCTGACCTCATGTGACACATCACAGTCAAACTTCAGGTGCACTATAAATATTGTATAAAATCGCCATTGGGCTCTGTTGCACATGAAGCACAAATAAATTTCATGTTCAATATTGCATCCCTTTCCCAAAATATCTCCTTATGTACCTGCAACGTTCCAAGATCGGAATTCTGAAATGCTTCTGATTCCAGACATTTCCTATAAAGAATACTCAGGATGTAATCTACTGCACTAACCTCATCTCCAGCAGAGATGTAGCTCGGTTTTTCCCACTTTTCACTTTCTTAACTGCCTCTGTGATTACATCTTTTTTGAAATTCTATCTTCACACCTGGTAGTTTTCAGAGCATATAAACTAATCCATTGATTTACAAACTCAATCAGGTGGCAGACCTCTTATAAGCAGTTATGATATTTTTATATTCATTATAATACCATAAATATTCATTCAAAAATATTCATTGATTGTCTACTATGTGCCAATTTGAGGGTGCAATGGTATTGAAGCTTACTTTTTTATTGAGGAGTTGAGTTGTTATACAATCATAAATGCATTTAAAGTAACAATATGATATGCATTTGATCCTAATCCAAAATCACCCCCACATCACCCACAACCCAGTCTCTTGATTCTTCCGTATTTCCCCCCATTACAGATGTAAATGTCTTTGTGTGTGTGTGTGTGTGTGTGTGTATGTGTGCATGTGTGTGTGTGTGATTGTGAATTTTCCAGAATTAAATGATTGCATAAGTATTATTTGGCTTCTCAGGGGAGTAAAGAATATGCTGCATTGTTGATTTTCTTCCTAGATCCCTTCCCTTCCTATCCTCCTTCCCTCTCTGCAACTTTCCTCTCCCCCTCTACATATATGGTTCCCCTAGATTATATGTTGCTATGCATTTGGTGGGTCTCGTGCAAGAGACTGACTACCTTTCATTGAAGCCTTGGTTTTGCTCTAGCCTCCAAAATGAAGGGAAACATTTGACCCTTGAGTCTCTGGTTTTGGCTAATTTCGCTCAGCATGATTTCTTCCATTGCCATCCATTTACCTTCAAAGGCCATAATATCATCTTTTCTAATAGCTATAGCTATATATATATATATATATATATATATATATACACCATGAAGTTTACTTTTGATGTATACTCAACATCTCTAAACTTTGTAGCTCTGAACACCTGCATATTGTTCCTCACAATTCTGACAGGAGTTGGACCCGTTCTGCCTGAGCCAGCTAGGAAGACCTTGGTGAGACTTGCATGTGTCTATGACCTACTGGCTGATTAATCTAGGATGCCCTCACTCATGTGTCCTGAAGGTGATATGTGTTGGCTAAAGTGTCTAGGTTCCTCTTCATATGCCCTTCCAGCCTTCCAGGATAGCTCAGTCTTGCCTGCCTGGCAGTCTTAGGAACCCAATTCCAGATGCCCCATTACCTACGTCATCATTGCTAATCCCCTGCTAGTCAGAACTGATTTTATGGGCAGTCTAGATTGAGAGGGTGGAGAAACAGATTTCACTTCTTATGAGATGATCTGCAAAGTCACACTGCAAGAAGGTGAAGGTATGCAAGCAAAGAAAAACATGTGGCTATTCTAACAACCTACGATAGTCCCTCCTGGCCGCAAATTATTCATTCTTCCCACATAAAAGGACTCCCACTGCCATTGTAAAAATGAAAATCCTACCCAATGGGGGCAGTAGGTTTTAAGTACATAATCTCATATGCTAAATCAAGTCCACATGTAGCTCCTCTTAACTCAGAGACTGATGAACTTAAAACTCAATAAACAATAACAAGGGCAAAGACAAGCTAGCCCCCTTTTCTATAGGGAAGGAATGAGAAGCCCCATAGCAACCACGAAATATAAAGAAGCTTGTGTTGTCAGGATCGCCTGCTGTGAGACAGAGACTGTCTCTTGATAAATCTGGGCCCATTTTTGCTCCCTGAGAATAGCTCCCCTGGATATGTTCTCTACTTCTCCCTGAGAGTAGGTCCCTAGTCTATTGTCCTTCGAAGCTTATAGCTTTCCCTTGGACTCTTGGACTTCTGAGAGAATATTCTGAGACACATTTATTGTCTCAGAATGGCTCATGTTTGTGATTGCCTGCTGTTGGGATACAATTCCCCATGGATCTTTTGCATTTCTGCACATCTTAAAAGTAGACACATAGACTACTTTTGTTCTGAATCCTTTTCAATGACGTTTATAGTAAACAGTCTCAGAATGTGGAGATAATGTCTCCCTATAGAGTAACAGGCAGGTTTGCCAATAGCCCCAGAAGATAGAAATAACATGCCCCTTTGGAACAATGGGCAAGTATACTTACTATCCCCTATATAGGTTCAGGTTTCCTTCATTGTCCTTGTCCTGTAATGCAGTCCGTTGGATGTCCCAGTGTCATCTGGCTCACTTCTTATACCATATGGGAATTGGGTATCAGTGAACTAACACAAATAGATGCAGAATCATGTTTCTTGCTACTCCATGAGCAACAAACTGCTTATTTTTTCTGGCCAAGAGATTCATGTCTTTTAACAGTACCCACAAAATTATGGCAGGCTAACAAGTTATCCTGTAAGTAAGACAAAATATCCTAGGACCTTTCAGAGTTCTTCATACCTGCTTCCAACACACAGAAATTTAGATCACATCTTTGAAATTGGAACAATTGCATTCTCTCTTTAGAACAAACTTATGGTCCTTTGTAGGTACAATTCCCTTAAAACATTTGTAAGTTTTTTATCTATCAGATTATGGTCTTCTCCTTTGATGAAAGCTACGTCCACAGTTCTTTTCAATATATACCTACTTTCTACTTGAGCAGTGCGGTAGGCCACTGTAGCTCAAGGTTTTTAGAAGCCCCTTTGTCTAACTGAGCTAGTCTGATAGTCCAAAGTTAAAACCAAAAATATTATCAATGCATCCTTGATTTGATCTTTGGCACTAGGTCTCCTTTCAATTTGAAGCTCTTGTACTGGCTACAGTCTGTGGATGAAAAATCATTTTGCTTTCCAACCCAGCAAGTCTTGGGCTCTCTAATTCTCTCTAAATTCTGCTTGCAAAGTAAAGAGTTCCTTCTTTGGCTCATCTCACTCTTGCAATAGCTTATTATGTATATCCAGGCATATCCTGACACTTCCAGCATTTTGTTTGAAAATCTGCTTAGCCAAATTTGGAATTTTTTAGGTATATTTTCTATCTTCCAATTTACCATGTGCAATGTTTGCAATATTTTTGCCAATTGTTTTGCTAACATGTAACAAGTGCTGCCATCTTTCCAGCCCCCAAACACAATCCCTCAAAACAATTTTGATCATCTTTCCAGCCTTCATCAATAAGTTTCCTTGCCATTTTTCTAGACCTACTCTCTTCCCAGTCCCAAAGTTAATGGCAGATTTTTGTTTTGTGTGTTTTTATTTCAGCAGCACCTTACTTCTAAGTATCAATTTTGTTCTTACCAGTTAGACTTTTCTTTGATATCAGTTGACTTTTGCTACATCATAAACCAACTGCCTCAAAAGTTAATGATTTTATTTTCTCAAGATTCTGTGGCTCATCAGTTTGGTCAGGGCTCAGATAGTCAATTATTTTTCTGGTTTATCCTGGGACCTCATGCAGCTGCAGTCTCTGGCACTTTAACTGGGGAGGGATGGTTTAGGATAGTCTCATTCACATGTCTGGAGGTTGGTGCTGACCTTGGACTCAACAACATCCTTCATCTAAAAGCAGGCCAGTTCAGACTTCTTTATAATGTAGAATCAGGGCCCAGAGCTCCAAAAGAAGAGAAGCAGAAATTAAAAGATAACTTGAAGCCTACGTTCCATGATTTCACTTCCACTACATTCTTTTGATTAAAGCAAGGCATAAGGTCAGCCCACAAACAAGCTCCACCATTGGACAGGAAGAGACACTATAGTAGACACTGGGTTGTACTACCCTGATCTCTCTTCCAGGATCAAAACACTCCCTCCCCACCTCTGGAGCTGTTGGTTGCCTATGGTGCATAGCCAAGTCCCTCCCCAGGAACTGCCCTCTGACAAAGGGATCCTTTAACCCCAGGTTATGACATCTCCCCAGGGGCCACTCAGACCCACTACCTTCCAGAAAGACACCTCTGAAGCTTTCTTCCACAGTCAAAACTCCCATGAGGTTGACTAAGGTCACTCTTGTAACTACATAAAGTTTAAATTTTCTCTCTGCCCAATCTTGTCTCTCCCTCACCCCCATAGAGAGTCTCAAGAGCATTCCTCAATATATTGCATGCATGCAAATCTTCTGAGGCTGCTTCACAGAAAACCCAACCTAAGACAGCAAAGTTCCATTGCACAGTAAACCACCCAAAATATTAGGCTTACAACAGCAACCATTTGCTACTCGCCAGCATTCTGGGTTTTGGCTGCGTAGCTTGATGGCCTCATGGCCTCCCTTACATATTGGGCAGTTTGCAATCTGCCATTGAGTTGTCCTGGTTCTTCATGTCCCTTGCATTTTCAGGCAGCATAGCTCATATTGCAATTGGTATGTATTTCAAACATGGCCACAGATTTTTTTCTCTCCCTGTACCGGTGCCCTTACAATAAACAGGATGTTGCAATTCCCTTCGAACAACATGACCTCTGCAAGTTCAGCAGAGGTCAGCTAAGGCAACCCAGATCAGAAGAATCATGAGAAATAAATGTTTATTGTTTTGAGTCTCTACATTTTAAGGGGACTAAGTTCACAGCAAAAGCTATGTATATTAATGTGATATGCAATGATTAGTCAAACGGACCTTCCAGCTCATCAACAAAGAATAATAATATTAGCAAAACATAATGCATACAATATAAAAGCACAGAAAGAGTGAACATATGCCCATACAAATCCACCTGGTCAATCAATAGTGCTTGTCCTTTCCTGAAATTTTCCAACAGTATTTAATTCCTGCATTATTCTCTCTATAGCAGGTACGGATGTTTCAAAAAAATTTTGATGAGGCAGGGGAGGTGAACGTTGAGGAAGTTATATTCTTCAACTTATTTTTCTGTACTCTGGAAAAATATTACAATCATTTTATTTTTTACTGGTATACTGAAAATCTGAAGAAGGGCATTTGAGAAGGACATGTCTAATTTGTCTATTGATTTCATTTTATGGCATTAATCTTGCCCTTTAGGGGTATTTCAGTCCATTTATCACTTATTAGTGTCTTTTGTCTACTTCCAAATCCATAAAAATCCCTTGTAATGGCCATACCAATTGTGAAACATTGTCAACAACCACCTTAACCAGGCGTGAAAATTATGATGACAACCCCATTTCTCTTCCCTTACAGATCCTCCCATCCCATCAAGCCTTTCTTTTCTCTACTACTGAGGGTCAACAAAGTCATTCTTAACGTGCCTACGAGCTTTCTGCTTTCTTCTTAACAACATGAAAGTGGACTTTAAACTATTATTTCTGTGACAAATTATAACTTCCAAGGGGAAAATGAGGCCTTGTGTGAGATGAGAATATCTTGTTTTTATTCTAATATTTTATGTCCTTGCTTCACAGGTATTTATTGAGCGTCTATGATATGAAAAGCATTCTGCTGTACGCTGCAGGAATTACCCAGGTGACTCACAGCGCCTCGTCCATATAATCACATCCTCTGCTAACTTCTACTTTTTTTTTCACATGCCCTCACTATTCACAAATTCCCTTTTCTGAGTGTTTTCTCTGTGCTACTTCTGTAAACTTCCTTCTGACTGAGCTTTGCAGAGCTCATCAATTAATTTCTCATAGGGTGATGTGTCTCTGCCCCTGAGTAGTTTTGTTGTTGTTGTTGTTGTTGCTGTTGTTGTCATTAATACATAATTGGAATTGCAAATGTCATTTTATGTTGTTGCAAGATGGGGAAGTGTTGACTGTTTACTAGAATAGCTGAGCACTGAACTCTGGAAAGGCTGGAAGTGAGATTCCAAGTCCTAAAGAGAGGATAGAGTGTGTTCTATTCAGAGACAGGAGTCAGATTACAATTCTTGCCAGAAGAAAACTTTTTTGTTTATTTGCTTTAACTTACAAATTGTAATTCTGCTTATACTTCTACTCCAAAAACCGTTGACACTATTAGGCAATGCTTATGCTCCCAAACTCTGGAGTCCAAATTCTAGTCTTAACCCTTTACAGATAGGAGCTGCAAGCCTCGATTACCTCATCTGTAAAATGGGGGTGATAGTGAAATCCAATGTATAGGACTGCTGTGGAGAAAATGAGATATCCCATGTAAAGCACTTATTGTGCCTACTATGAATACATATTTAACAAATGTTAATCATTAATATTATGACTGCCATTAATACTGACCTTTAACAAATGAGTCCTCTGATTTTTCTCAAATGTTTATTTACAGGTTATAATGTGGTCTCATCTACTACTCTTATGATACATTCATGACTCTGACCAAGAAGAAATCATGACTTAATAAGCTTTGATAAAATAAATATAAACAGAAGGCAAGTAAACTTATTCCATGTGTGTTGTGAACATTGGCCAAAGTTTGGTCATTGGTCACATACATCTTTAACTGAATTCTAATAGTCCAAAAACAAATTCTCAAAACTTGCTGTGAGCTATTTTGTAACTATTATTTTCTAACTATTTAAAAGAAAAAGTGAAATGGAAGAAAATTCCAGCATTTCTGATTTGCCTCTGGGTTTTTAGATATCAATCTGAGAAAACCATTGCTTTCAAGATTTGCATGGAAAATAAAACAAGAATATTTCCCTTCTAGACATTTAGATTCAAAAGCTTCAATACAATTTACAATTCTTTTAAAAAAAACATTATTGTACACAGAGATAATATCCTTATAAAACCATAACAGTAAAATTAAATGGCCAATATAAATTCCCAGGACAACCAAAGAGAAAATGAAATGAAAATAAAATTCGTGTTATTGGGTTTCTCATTCAGCGCAAAGCTGTTCAGTTTCTGTAATATTTTGGAAGCAATAAGAAAGTTTTTCACAGAGCTGCTTTATTTAAATATGCAAAATATATCTGACAAATCCTAAGGAGACAGAGAAGACAAAAGTGAAGTTTACTGAGAGACAGACAGCCCTTCAACAGAGCTACTAATCCTGCCTCTTCTGGAAGGTTTGTGTTGCTGACAGAGTTTAACAGCGCACTCCCTGGAAATCCCTCAAGCGGGACTTTCTGGGATAAGGCCCTGGCTTCCCTGTGATTCCAGGGATGCAGCCTCTCTGTGAGCAACACAGATGTAGATAAAGAACTTCATCCCCCAGCTGAGTTTGAAAAAGAAGACCTGATGTTTGAAGACACTAAGAAGATTAAAGCATTAGAATCTTTTTATAAGCTTCAAAACACTATCTTCCAGATGGTCCTTATTGAGAAAAGGGAGTTTGTTGGTTTTTAAATGTGTAAGATAAGAAATCCTCAGGCTCCCAGGCTCTGACCCTCACAGAACAGGACTTTGATTTTCACTCCTGGGCAAGGCTCTCGACCGGGACTCCTACCAGAGCAGCCTCCCAGAAGCCCCCACCTCCACCCCCTCCACGAGAAGCCCCACACCGTCCGCAAGGCCATCCTCGAGCCTAGGATGAAGGTCCCCTGCACCTGGAGGGGCGCTGAAGTGCCAGGTGGTGACAGTCAGTGTGTTTCCAACATCAGCTACAACAAAGTTTAAAACAGAAGATGCAAACCTCATCATCCCTCCCACCAATTCACTCACTGCTCTGCTGGCCACTTAGGTAGACCGGAAAGGAGGAGCAGATCTTGTTTGATGCTCCTAAGACAAGGCCCAAGGACCA
Source organism: Aplodontia rufa (assembly GCA_004027875.1). Classification (NCBI taxonomy): domain Eukaryota; kingdom Metazoa; phylum Chordata; class Mammalia; order Rodentia; family Aplodontiidae; genus Aplodontia; species Aplodontia rufa. The sequence goes on from PVKS010004746.1 coordinate 82,264, forward strand.
CACTGAGACAGGGGGAAAGTTCGGCAGTCAGTGTAGGCAGAATGATGGGGGTCAATAAGGAGGAAACTGGCTGACAGTTGTTTCTTTCTCAGATTGCGGAAAGCATCCACAGTTACTACCCCCCATGCTAACAAAGCTCTCTGCTGACAAAGGTGTTCTGGACGCAGGCAGCTCTGCTGATAAAGGTGTTTGTGGGCCCAGGAAAAAGGCTAGATCAGACCAGAGCTTCTGAGCCCTGCCCCCAGGCATGGGGGATGAAAGGCAATGATCAATCAATGGGGGAGAATCTTGAGAGACTATAAGGAAGATGAGCCGGACCCCTTCTTTGAGTTCTTGGCTCCAAGACTCCCTTCTCCTGGAGAAGTCTTTTCTTTCTATCCGTTTGGTTTCCCTCTTCAACTCTGAGAGGACAGGAACCCAACATCCACAAAAAAAAGCAGCATCGACGCTATGTATGCATTTAGGGTGGGACTTCTCCCCAAGGAGGTGGGAAAGGGGGTGGTTTAAGTAGAGCAAAGAACAGGTTGGAGGCGAGGGTCTTCATCAAAACGTTAAGTCTTTGCTAAAATACCACTCTCCAACGGAGGCCAGCGCACGCACAGCACCACATTCAGCGCTCTCACATCTTTTACTTTGCTTCATTTTTCTCTGTAGGACTTATCACTCCCTTGAGTTACATTATATATTTCTTTGTCCATTGATTTATTCGTCCATTCATCAGCTCTTTATTGATTACCGACTCCAGCAGGTTCCTTCCAGGCACAGGGATTACAGTGCTAAATGAAACGGATCAAGCACCTGCTCTTACCAAACTTGCTTCCCAGTTAGGGTTGCGGAGAAAGATTGATGAAGAGCAGAGAAATGTCTAAATACAATGTCCGTCAGATAATAAGTGCTCTAGAGAAAAAAAGTAATATAGGAAATGAGAATGGTGATGACAGTATGCGGAGAAAGAGTTTTAGAATCTCCAGGGAGGGCCTCTCTAAACAGGTGTCATTGAACAGAAAGCTGCAGGAAGGGAGGGACTCCTGCGGCTCTCTGAAAGGGAAGGGCATTCTGTGCAGTACAAACTGAGTGTGATGGCCCTGAGGTAGGAATGTTCTTGGTGTGTCCCGGGAGCAATAAGGAGGCTGGTGTGCTGGGGAAGACGAGGCAACAAGAGTGATGGGTGATAAAGTCCGAATGACACTGAGTGCTAGATCATGCAGAGACCTTAAATGAGACAGGAACATCGGTCTAGTACCGCATGACCAATGAAACACAGGACACCATGTGAACTCAAAATTCAGACATTTGTATATATCAAATGTTGCACAAAGCATTCTCATGCAAAATAAGCATGTGCTGTTTATCCGAAATTTTAATTTAATTGGGTATCCTGTATTTTTTTATTTGCTAAATCTGGCAACCTTACAATGGAGGACTTTGAGCAGTGGCCTGAAATCATTTGTCTTAGGTTTTAAACAGGATTGCTCTGGTTGCTGAGGGGAGAACAGACAGCAGGGAGCAAAAATGGAAGCATTTTTGCTTTTAGGTGGCTCTTTCATAATCCAAGGCCATGAGACCTTTCCCGATGTTGAAGGAATGAATGGATGGTACTTCAGCTTGACTAAGTTGGCAGTGGGCAGTCAATACTGGAAATGTCTATGGGGCCAGATCAGAACAGACTTAAAATGCCAAGCAAGGTATTTGTACTTCATCTTTCAGGAAATGGGAAGCACTTAGAGATTTTGAGCCAGGAAATAGGTCTTAGGATACTGTGCTTCCATTAGATTAAAGAGTACTTGTTAGAAGAGGAAATCAGTGACAGGACTGTTGAATCTCTGGTTTAGCAATGCTGAGGGCCTGACCCAGTGTGGGTCTTGTAGGGCTGTGATTCAGTAACTCTAGACAGATGTTCTTCCTTACAAATAGGACCAAAATCAAAAATATCAAATATGTCTGAGCTCCTGCAATATAAAGCAAATTTGTGAAGATTCACACATCTCAAAAATTCACTGATCCAAGGAGTAGATCAGTGGTCATGGCTCAGCCACGGGTCAGGCAACAGGTTCTCTCCTCCTCTGTCCATTATACCATCCCCTAATCCAGATCCTACACCATCCAGAATATGAAGAGACAGTGCTTTTCCTCTACCTGAGAGTCAAGAAAACTTTTCTCACAATTTCTCTTGATCCCATTTTTCCTGTTATCTTGTTAGCAAGAAATGTGCCTCAGTTCCTCTGAGTAGGCATACTGATCTGCACAACCCAAAGGCCTTCATGCCTGGTCCACAAATGCCAACACAGCTTCTCAGAAGTGGAGAAGGAGGCGATGACTTCCATGAAACCATTTAGTGACCTGTGCAAAATCACTGTTTCACAGTTGAGAAAGCAGTTCTGAAGGACTGAGGAAATGGACACACTCACTTCCTAGTGGCACTCTGGGAGCCAGACCACTCCCTTTCCCACACAGCTACAGTCCCAGGGAAACATCTTGCACGCCAGCCCTAGGGTGGGGTTGAGTGGTCTAAAGGCAATTCCACCCCCCACCATGTGATGGGTGAAGAATAGAATGAGGCTCATTTCTAACTCACAAGATAACAGGAAAAATGGAATCAAGGGGAAATATGGGGAAAGTTTCCTTGATTCTGAGACAGCGTCAGCAAGAGCATTCCCTTTTCCTCCTCTGGACAGTGTACGGTCTAGATAGCCCAGAAGTCTACCTGCCACTGCACTTACTGTAGCGCAATGTGCATGCTGCCTGTGTCACAGGGACGAAAGTTTGAGACTTGCTGCTAATCAGACGTCAGGCTGTGGGTCCAGAAGCCCTCGGTACTAACTGCAACCCAGGTGCACTAGGATTAGAGAACACTGGTTCACTTCTGGCTCCCATCCAGGGCTCTACCAGCACCACCACCATTGCCCACTGGCCGTATGAGAGGGGACACCACATTCTTCAGTCTCTGGGAAGTCTTCAGGTAAGGCAGCCCTCCTCACCCATGACTCCTACTCTCTGCAGAAGAGGGATGATCTGTCTAACTGGTCAGTTTGGGAGAGAAAAACCAAGTCTTCTTGACTCTGCCTCTTCTCTCCCTCCTGGAAACGTGGCTTCTGCCCCTCCCTAAGTCCTAACCCCTTTGGTTGTCATCCAAGCCGGGGACTAGGTAGGCCAGCATATTTCCAAAGTGAAATATTAGCAAGCCCACTTGGCCACAGCTTTAAAGACACATTTTCAACCTAGTTTTATCAGTAACAAAAGCAATATTTTGATCCTAACCTGTCTGAGTCCAGCATCCCCCTCAGGTAAGGAAGAAAAGGCTCTTCACTCTCTCATCTTTGTTTTAGTAAGAGAAAGACTAAGTTGCTATAACAAAGTGATCCAACGGGACAATGGCTCAAATAGAGCAAGTGCACTTCTCTCACACATTGGAGAGGTGAGCAACCTACACTGGCCACAGATTCCATTTCATATTCATGTGGGGACCCAGGTTCTCCATCCTGTGTTTTTTTCCTCCTCAACGTCAGCCTCACATGTGTGGACCATTGCCACATCCATATCCCAGCACCCAGGAAAGGATAAGGCAGGAGAGGGGAAGAAATGCCCAAGGCTGTAAGTCCAGAGGTAACAGATGTCACATTCACTTACCTCCAAACCCAGTCCTGTGGCCGAAGCTGACTGTGAAGGCACAGCACACCTCCAGCTTAATGGCCTTTCCCTATTCTCATCCCCTAGACCTCCGATTTCTTTGGATGATTTTCTGGTTCTAGGATGCACTATCTTCCCATTAGCTATACAATGCTGGGCTGGGATTGAACACCAGAGAAGAAACTAATCATTCCTGGACAACGTGACCACCAGGAAGCAGCTCCTTCACACTGCTGCTTCTCAGCAGGTCTGCCTGGGGCTTTTCCTGACCAGGGAAAGAAGGACATGAGTCTTCTCCTCCAGCTGCTGTGACTGGAGCCAGGTCTCTGCCTCCTGGGACACAGAAGGCACTTAAGAAGCATTGGAGCAATGAATGAACCAGTGGGATGGTAGGATCAGTCCTTCCCACAGGCTAATGCTCTATCATGTGGGCAACACCACAGCACTTCCGAAGTGGGCTGTCCCCAGCAGGAAGGTTCGGAGAAAAAGCCAGCAAGCAGCAGCACCTAAGCAGAGGAAGCATGGCAGAGAATAAGCATGTAAAAATCAAGAGCCCAAAATCCTTTATTCTTTGCTTTCTTTGTTGTGAAGAGTCTTGCTATAAAGACGCCACTCTTCTCTTTAATGTCTACAAGTTTTTCTCTAAAAAGAATTCCTTCTCTGAAGTGTCTCTGCCTGATGTCGGTGATTTCTCTGATTCCTTCTCTGGGATTTAAAGCACGAAAGCAAACGAACACTAAGTGTTTCTCTGTGGTGAGGGTGTGTCTGCGTGGGCAGCCCTGGAAGGGCTGGATCACAACCCCACTAGGGCTGCAGCCCTGGCTGAGCAGCCATTTCCGTTGCAGAGGCCCAGAGATAGCTGGCACTGGTGGGCTGTGGATTAAGATTTCCAGTCCTGAATAAGGCCAAGCCAAGATGCTCTCCTAATACCCTGAGCTACACTAACAAGTTCAGTGCCTCAGTTTCCCTTCCTATAAAAGAAGGCCAGATGCCAATTCACTATGTAAAGTTGTTTTGAAGAAAAATAAAAATAAAATGAGGTATCTCTAACAACTTTCCTGGGCTTTTGACTAGAGTCTGCCCTCTTTGGTTCTCTCTTGTCCTATACGACCCCACCTGTTGTGCTACGAGTTTATAGAATGCTCAGATCTCCTCAGAAGAGTAATCCCACATTCTGAGTTGCCATTCAAGAAGCTCGTGGAGGATGTGAGGGTGATCTGGTTGCAACATCTGTCACCGCATTGATCGCCAGGGTTGATTCAGCTGATCTGACCGGCTAGGTGGGTGTCCCTCTCCTCCATCGCCTCTCCGTGTGTCCCTCCCAAAGCTGCACTTGGTCAAAAAGGATGACTTCCCCGATAGAGGAGAGCTGTTCTTTGGTCAAGGGTATGCAAGAAGCTGTGCTCCCCTGCTGGAACCTCCAGACAAGCTCTCGAGGTCCAAGAAGGTTGTGAAGAGTACAGTGTTAGGACGAAAAGGCTATAAAATCACAGATTTGCCCTGTGGATAGTATCCTTTAATAGCCTTTAACCTTTGAAATCCCAAATTTTCAATTCTGCAAAAACTTCAATGAAATTGACAAAAGTGCCTTAAAATAGATTGAAAATCACAATCTAGAGTTTATTCTATAATTTATTGTCATTAATAATATTAGCAAATAATATCACTAATCGTTTACCTATTACTTTTCTCAAAACAATAGAACTCAGAAACTAAATATTTATTTTACAAGTTACCATAAATAATATGTTTTTTGCTCCTTTTAAGATACAACAGTTTAAAAACCTCCCCCTTACAAATAGAAATAAGATGCCCAGGAAAGAGGGCGATTTTAATGGAAATGTTTTTATCCTCCCAAGTGCCCCCTTAATTCTGAAAATCAAATCCCAAGTGCTATAAGTAAAATGCAGTGTTGCCTTGTATTTGGCGGGGGACGCTTTTCATCCAGTGGAAAGAAGGAAGCAGAACAGGAAGGAAGGGAGGGAGGGAAGGAGGGGAAGGGAGTTTTTAACCTGTCTCTGAAAGCTGGTCTTAACAAGTGGCAGCTTGTGGCCTCTCCTTCAGGAAAGGACTTCTCTATAACCTTCCCCTGACCAGGCTCTGTCCCTGGAGGCATAGCACAGCCCTTTGCTGTGGGGTACTCTGTAGAACTCAGGAGGAATGGGACCTTCTCTCTCCCCCACCCCATCAGGCCAGGGGTCTGGAAGGTGTCACCCATGAAGGTTAATAACAAACTGGAGAGATGGAGGGACGGAGGGAGATGGCTGAAATGCCCCTGCTTGTTTGTTGTAGGTGCCAAATGCAGGCTCTCCACTCACCACAAAAGGCCAGGTTTATCACCTCAGAAAGCATACATTTTGTACCTTAGCAGGAGAGAATTTTATTTTTAACACAATTCTGTGTAGAGAAGCAAAACCCTCTCTCCAAGAGGTCTGAGTATTGGGCCTAAAGCAGTCTCCCATGTCCTTCTGCTCCTCCCCCAGCCCTGTACCTCATTTGGATTTAAATTGTCAGCTCCAGTTTCTAGGACTGTTTTTCGACTTCTCACCCTGCCCCAGAGCAGGCCCACTCCAGATCCAGAGGCGCAGAGAAAGCCTAGTAAAACTCCAGCATGCTGGTTCTCAGACCCTGTAGCGCATGGCCAGGCTGCCCCCAGACCAATGAAAGCAGAATCTTCTGGGATGGGACTTGGACATCAGAGCCTCCAGGCAGGCACAGGATGTCTCCTAAGCAACTTCCCAGGGTGCAGATGTCTGATACCCAGCAACAGAGTCTGAGAATCCTATCTAGTGAGAGTCTTCCAGCAGCTGGACCAGTCTTCCAGTCTGTGTCTGCCGCCCCTGAGCCCTGTCCCCAGCAACAGTCAGGACCCGGAGTCCTCAGGCATTGGCCAGTCAAGAATTTGGGATTGAAGACACTGATCTAGTAGAATAAAAATAATGCTAATAACAACTGCCAAGTGCTCTGGGCCAGGCATTAAGGAAAGCGCTTTTACATGTATTATCAAATATAATCCTCTGACAATCTTGTGCACTACTTTCCCAATTCTACAGATGAGAAACGATCTCAGAAAAGTGGTAGAAACGACTGCCAAGGTCACACAGTTAGTAAATAAAAAGTACCAGAAATCCAAATCAGTTCAGCTAATCTCATGGTCAGAGCTTTTAACCACTTTGTCTCAAATTTCAGACTTTCTTTGTTGATATCCAATAACCTAAATCTACCCAGTTCTCCAAAATCCAGTTTTCGGAAATACAAGTTGGTTTAAAGCTAATTTGCCAATCCATTAAGTCACCAGAGAAGTCCATGGGCCATCTAAAGAGTACATGAGGGGCTGGAGCGGTGGCTCAGCAGTTACGGCACTTGCCTGGCATGTGCAAGGACGTGAGTTCAAACCCCATACACAACGAAGTCTCAGGGCAAAGAAAGCCACATGAAAAACCAGATTTGATAATTGATTCTCTCTTTCTCTCTCACTGTCCCTCTCTAAAAAAAAAAAAGTACATGAGTACATAATTGCTTTCAATATATTTTTGAGGATTTCCCCCGTCAAGCTGTACCCAAAGACACATTTTGACATATCCAGCCTGCAGAGAGGAAGGGGAGAGGCCCTGCCCCTTCCACAGCAATAGCCTTCGGCGCCTCATGCGAACTCTATAGAAGGCCTGGGTCCTGCCCCCACCAACACCTGCACATGTGCTCCTGCCCCTTGCATAGCTCCTGGCCACACTGAGGGAACACCCCCAAGCAGAGTAGTAGAGAGATGGCGCCCCAGCCTGCTCTGCTGGACCTGCTTCTACTCTGCCGTCAGTTTGTGAAAAATTGTTCACTCCTCCAGTTGACCTTCAATGGGTTAACAAGAACCCTCCAATTCAGACTCCTATGCAGTATTGTGGCGTCCCGCCCCCACCCATGGCAAACATTTATCTTGGTGCATTTTAAATGCTTTTCTCCCTCCTTCCTGCTATACACTATGAGCCTCTTAAGGGCAGGGACCCAATCCTCCCCCATCACTTTTGTATCTTCCCACCTAACACAGCATCTCTTGTTGTTAGGATGACTATCAATTCACCATTCAAACATGGAAATTTCAAAGTTGAAGAGGTGATGAAAACTTATGGGATACTAAAATGATGGGTATAACTAAGCAATATGGATGATGGTCATTCTACAGTAGTGGATACTTAAATGTTGGTTGGTTAGATTAATAAAGTCTCTGGGACATGCACAGCATTGGCCTGGTGTCTCTCAGTTGAGATAGGGTTTTCCATGAGAAACCTTGTATGATATGAATAACTCCACTGAGTTCTAAACATACCTGTCCCGTGTCTCCTCCGCGTCTTGGCTCCACTGCAGGGCTAATGATATAGCACCTGGAAATGAGAAAATACTCCATAAACACCTGTAGATTGAATTAACACACTAAGTTCAGCACTCACACAACTGAGGTCAAGGGTGGTATTTGTTTAATATGTTTAATTTGAACATAAAGATATGTTCAAATTCTAACTCTCCATAATTAAATTAGACCTTATTTAGAAATATGCTTTGTGGGAGCTGGAGCGGTGCCTCGGCAGTTACAGCGCTTGCCTGGCATGTGCAAGTACATGGGTTCAAACCCCAGGAACCCACGTACACAACTAAGTGTCAGAGCAATGAAGGCCATGTGAAAAACCTCAATAAAAATTGATTATCTCTCTCTCCTTCTCTCTCTCACTGTCCTTCTCTCTTAAAAAGAAGAAGGAAGAAGAAGAAGAAGAAGAAGAAGAAGAAGAAGAAGAAGAAGAAGAAGAAGAAGAAGAAGAAGAAGAAGAAGAAGAAGAAGAAGAC